>CM021108.1:531835224-532078328 GCA_007115665.2 Sequoiadendron giganteum
TGGCAAGGGCTCTATGATAGGAAAAAAAAGGAAGGTCGAGAAGCATCCGTAGAAGAAGAAGCATCAGAACAAAGTGGGGAGGAAGGAGAGCACATTGAGTTGTCTTCCTCAACCTCAACTAGGAGTTCGTCAGAGGACGAAGAAGTATCTGTGGCTGTAGCTGCGTAGACATGAATGGAAGTGGCAGAAGCAGTAATACCACTGTTTCAGCCAGCAGGGTTCACCTTGCCAGCACCACCAGCAGGTCAGGAGAGCTCGTCGACGATCACTTTCACACTTCCAGCAACATCCATTGGCGGCGGACACACATTGAGAGTGGCAACCTCAGTACCTGGCGCATTGCTAGGGTGGGCTCCACCAGGAGACGTGACTGCCATATCCTCAAGTTTGGCAGCCTCGGGCGACACAACACCACCGCCAGGATTCACAGCTATATTGACAGGGTCGGCAGCCATACAGCTAGGGTCGGCAGTTGCAGTGGAGATAGCGCCAGGAGTGGCAATGGAGGGTTTGCTAGGGACATCACCAACGACCCCCGCCGAGCCGCCAGAGGTCTCAGGGACTTGGGGAACCATCAAGCCTCAGGAGCAAGTTTCCTTTGTTACACAGCTAGGAGCGCTAGGAGTTGCTCAGATCGATAATTGGTTAGGGGCACACGGCCCGAGAGTGGAGGTGGAGGAGATGCCTGATGAGGGTTCGCCAGAAGGGCTGGTTGGCGATACGGATGTTGCAGGCTCAGCCGTACAGACCCAGGGGAGCGATACGGCGAAGAGAACAGAGGGGATGGACGTGTCAAGAGAGTTAGTGGAAGAGCCGCAAGTGGCAGAGGAAGTACACTAGTAGGCCACAAAAGGGATGAACGTGGTAGGAGAGCCAGTAGAGGAGCAGACAGTAGCTGTTCCAAACGAGGAGGCTGTACCAGATGAGAAAGATAGTGAAGATAGTGAGTCCGGCGGATATATGGTAGAAATATCACAACTGGATCCATCAGATCCCTTGGGGATAGTACAGAGCTACGTGGAGGAGCTCTAGCACATGGGGCGAGTCATGATGTAGGTGGGGCACATTTCGAAGGACCTCAAGATTGGTCGATCCCCATTAGTGGGCCAAGAGGTGCAGCGACTCAAAGGGTTTGTACAGATGGGGTGTGAGGCAGAGTTCGCTCGCATTTTCACTAGCCAAGGTTGGCCGGCAAGAGAAACTGCAACAATGCTCAGAAATTGGCGAGGCAACCCACCAAGGGTGGCAGGAAGGGATGCGAGAGTCATAGAAAGCCTCTATCACAGTGAGCTCACATTCCGTGATGTTTTTTACAACGTGAAGAGGTAGTTATTGTCTGCCGAGTTGGCGGTAGCAGGAAAAGTGGAGGCCTATTGCATGTTGCAAAAGGTGAAAGAGGAATCCACCATAACCATGAAGAATCTGCAAACCCAGCTAGCAGAACAGGCTCAGGTAACGGATTCACAAGTGAACCAGATAGCCACCTTGGAGGCCAGGGTGATTAGTTTGGAGGAAGGGAATCGCCAGAAGGAGGAGGAGATTAGGCAGAAGAAGGAAGAGACTTAGCAGCGAGAACAGATGTGGGGTGAGAAAATAAAAAAATTGGAGGAATAGTTGGCAACCACAAGCTTGGAGACAAACAAAGTCAAGAGCCAGCTGATGGAGGTAGCCGACATGGTGAAATCTGCCAGGGAACAAGAAATTCTTGCCAATCGCCAGCTTCGAGTATGCACGGAGGAAATAAAGCGATTGAAGGACTAACAGTCTTCTGCTGCTACTCCCACGCCATCAGTTCATCCAGGGACGTCTTCATTTCCCCCTTCCTCTCAATAAATTTTGTACAACATCATTTCCTATTTTTGTTGGCTTGTCGCTTGGAAGGTGACTTATTTTGTGGGGGGGATGTTGTAAGTGGTCAAATATCCTTAGTGTAGTCAGTCGTAGTCGGCCATAGTCGGCCGTAGTCGGCCAAGTTATTATATTTAAATAAACTATAGTCTTAGTAAGAATAATTATTGGCATGTACATTCGGGTAATTAAGTCCCGATTAGTTGTAGCGGGTTGTTATGGAACGTCACGACGATTGGTTGCTCAACCACCGCTAAACCTTATATGTACTCAATTTTGTAGTCAGGATGGGGCATTATGATTATGAGTCCATGATTGATAGTACGAAGATACCTTGTGATTGTACATGGTGATATTTACTGGGAATGAATACAAGCATCTCATGACTCAAGTATATTATATTATTCCATTCTATGAATTGCATATAGTTTAGTTTACTTCCTGTGTACGTAGTACGTTGATATAAACACTCCTCGAGGTAAACAGGCTGCATTCTCCACCATACCAAGCTTTTCGCGGAAGTACACAAACTTTATCCTGGAGAGGGACTTGGTGAGAATGTCTGTCGTCTGCTAATCAGTGCTGATATACCTCAACTGTATAGCTTTCCTCAATACCATAGCTCTGATATAATGGTACTTGATCTCAACATGTTTTGTTCTGTCATGAAACATAGGATTGACAAAAAGCTTCACATAGCTCTGGTTATCACAATGAATGATAGTAGGCTCCATTGATTGTCCAAACAATTCTACTAGGAGCTTACGAAGCCACACTGCTTCACGAGCTGCCAAACAAGCTGCAATATACTTTGCCTCGGCTGTACTCAATGCTACTGAAGATTGCTTCCTGCTACACCAAGATATCATAGTAGATCCCAAACTGAAGCAACAACCGGAGGTACTCTTTTGATTAGTAACATTCCCTGCCCAATCAGAATCAGTAAAACCATGCAACTCCAAATCCACACTTGTAGAATGTCTCAACCAATATCCAACTGTGCCACGTAAGTATCTTAGGATATGTTTAGCTGCAACAAGATGTATCTGCCTTGGTTCACACATAAACTGGCTAAGTGCACTCATTGCATAACAGATGTTTGGTCTAGTGTTAACTAGATACATCAATGAACCAATCGGCTGCCTATACATCGTAGAATCCACCAGTTCTGAACTAGCTGCAGCCTCCTTCAACTTGTGTAAGTTAGTCTCCATAGGTGTAGACATAGGTTTGCAATCAATCATTCCAAACCTCTTCAGAATGTCAATGGTATGCTTCCCTTGACTTAGAATCATCTCGTCTGGCTTTTGCCAAACTTCTAAGCCAAGAAAGTAATGCATGAGACCAAGATTCTTCATTTCAAATTCAAAAACTAACTCGCATTTGAGAATCAGGTGTTCTTCTCTAGTAAGAATCAGATCATCAACATACAAAACCAAAATCAATGCTTCACCATTAATTACCTTGACGTAGAGGTTAAAATCTGCATCATTCTTTGAGAAACCCAGACTCAACAGGTAACGATCAATCCTTTCGTACCAAGCATGAGGAGCCTGCTTAAGACCATACAAGGCCTTCTTCAGCTTGCAAACATGAGACTCCTTCCCATGTACCTCAAATCTATCGGGTTGCTCAATGTAGACCTCTTCTTCTATTACACCATTCAGAAAGGTTGTCTTTACATCCATTTGGTGAATCTTCCATCCTCTAGATGCAGCAATAGCAATAATGGTTCTAATAGAAGTATAACGAGCCACAGGAGCAAAGGTTTCTTCATAGTCAACTCCCTTTTTTTGTGAGAACCCTCTTGCAACAAATCTTGCCTTGTACTTCTCAATGCTCCCATCTGCCGCATGCTTGATCTTGGAGAGCCATTTAGAAGACACCACAGATTTGCTTTCGGGTCTAGGAACGATATCCCAAACATCATTCTTAAGTATGGATTGATACTCCTCAGTCATAGCATCTTTCCATACTTGTTGACTAGAAGCTTCCTCAACACTGGAAGGCTCTGACTCATCAACGCCACATAACCGGAGAACTTATTAGGTCTCTTACTTTCTCTGAAAGTTCCTCTTGGGGCTGCAAAACTTTCTGCATCCTACATTATTTTCCTGGCCCAAAGAGGTCTCTTCCTTCCAATCACAATATCTGTAGGCCCGTCAGTCGGCTCCAAGGGTTCAGTTGGATCATCATCTTCTTTAGGTTCTGGAACCTCCCTCTGATTCTCAGGAACATGATCAACTTCTATATCCTGAGGAGGCTCTTCTTCATCGATCTCCATATGAGTGCCTTTGGATCTTCTGAATGCAACATCTTCCTCAAATGTGACATCTCTACTGATCTCAATAGTCTTCTGACCCGGGATGTAGATTCTGTAGGCTTTTGATGTCTCATTGTAGCCCACTAGAATTCCCTTCTTCCCAGAAGGTTCCAACTTTGTTCTCTTTTCCTTTGGAATATGAACATACACTGGACAGCCAAAGATCCTCATATGACTGACTTCAGGCTTCACCCCTGAGAATGCTTCTTCAGGAGTTATATTCTCCAAGATTCTGTGGAGACTTCTGTTTTGCACATAGACGGCTGTCCTAGATGCCTCAGCCCAAAGTGAGGTTTGCAGGTCTTGATCATGTATCATTGCTTTGACTGCTTCCACAATAGACCTGTTCTTTCTTTTAGCAACACCGTTCTGTTGAGGATTATAAGGAACACTGAACTCCCTCTTAATCCCTGCTTCAATGCAGAAATCACGGAAGATACCAGAAGTGTACTCTCCTCCGTTATCGGATCTCAAAACCTTGATCTTTTTCTCGGACAAATTTTCCACCCGTGCTTTGAATTCTTTGAATCTTTCTAATACCTCCTCAGATTCTTTAGATCTCAAGAAATAAATCCAAGTCTTTCTAGAGTAGTCATCAATAAAAATAATGTAATACAAGAAACCACTAGAAGATGCAATAGACATTGGACCACATAAATCAGAACGAATGAGATCAAGAATACATTTAGATCTACTTTCTCTACTATGAAACGTACCTTTTGTATTCTTACCTAAGGTGCAGCCTTTGCATGTACCTTCATGTTCCTGGTTGAATTTCGGAAGGCCGGTGACCATCTTCTCCATGATAGGTAACGCTCGAAAGTGAATGTGAGCCAATCTTCGATGCCAAAGGTCACACACACTAGAAGAGTCATGCACTAGAGCCTGAAGCGGGCGAGTGCATAGCCTGTAGAGACACTCATGTCTAACTCCAATTACCCGAGCAGACTTGATGTTGGAGTTCTTTGCCCATATAAGAAATTTGCCTTTTGAAAAGACAACTTGATAACCCTTGTCTTCCAAAGCTGAAATGGAAACAAGATTTCTCTTTATGCCTGGAACAAATAGCACATCATTCGACTCCAATGAAATGTCGAAATCCAAGTGAATAGAGGAGTTCCCAACTCCTTTCACAAAGTACCTAGCATCATCTCCAATAATGACTTGTTCATTGGAATCTATCTTAATCAAATTAGATAGATGCTCCCTAAATCCAGTGATGTGGCGAAAGGCATCACTATCTATCAGCCAAGTGTTGGTGTCGGTGGTTACATTGCTTGACAAGGCTGAATAGAACAGATATTCACTTGAGTCCTTTTGCGGAGAGATTTCTTCAACATTTGCAATGACAACCTGCTGCTTAGGCCTGGAAGGACATTCCTTTGCAAAGTGACCATACTTGTCACAACAGAAACATCGTACTTTGGATAAGTCTCTCTTCTTCTTGAAAGCGGGAGCACCATCATTTCCATTATCTTGATTCCTCTTGAAGAATCCTTTCTTCCAATCTTTTCCTTTCTTCTTCGTCGAGTGAGAGTCGAGAACATGAATATCTTCATTAGTTGAACTTTGACCAACGCCTCTAGCTGCCAACCTTGACTCCTTTTGAATGCAGTCGGCCCTCAACCGATTGAACTTGGGAAGTTTAGATCTTGCACTGATCCCTTGAATGTGGGACTCCCATGATAACGGAAAACCATTGAGAGCAAGCATGGTCAAGTCTTTGTCATCAATTATGTGACCAATTGTAGAGAGTTGGTCTCTCAATTCTGAAATCCTCATGAAATAAGCAATCACTGTTTCTCCTTTCGCCATCTTCACATGGTGAAGTTGTTGCTTCAGTGCAAGTGCCCGGCTGGTGTTGTTGATTTCGTACATCTCTTCCAATGTTTTGAACATGTCCCTTGCTGTCTTCAGCTTGGAGACAATCGGAACAATATGATCTTTAACGGAATCAACCAACATCTTCTTTGCTTTGGTGTCTTTCTTCATCCATTGCAATTTCTCTTCTTCCTCCTCAGGTTTGGGGACTCTGGTTTCCATAAATTCAGCCAAATCATTCTCTTCCAAGGTGAGCATGATTCTGAACCTCCATGATGTGTAGTTAGAAGCTCCTTCGAATCTATCCTCAATTTTCAGACCATTTACCATCTTGACTAAAATAGAGATAGACAAAAAAATAGATTAAGGAGTAATGCTGCAAAACAAATCTGATCACGATCTTCTTCAAACCCACTCTGATACCATGTTAGTGTTTTAAAGATCAGATAATACAACTGAAAGCACTCAGAAAATTGCAACACATAAGACAATAAACACATTAAGTTACCCTGAGAAAACCGTCCTCTTGAGGGAGAAAAACCTAGCAAATATTTCTCTTACATAATGAAGGAACAGGAGCAGAAATCTGGTTACAACTCAGACCCAGCACAAGGCCGAATTTGATACAATGAATACTAGCACCTCTCCTAGATGCGAATATGATTCTCCTTGAAATCGGCCTGCTGTTGCAAGATGAATAGCTGCTGCTCAAGTGCGAACTTCTGCTTGTATGCGAATTATGCTTGATGAATTTGATGTGCAAATGAACAAACATGACCTTGTATTTATACAAAATGAGGTGACTCTTCAAGTAGGTCAGCCACCTTTAATAGCAAGGTAGGTCGGCCCAAAGTTAATGATAAATGAACATAAATTAAATACATAAAGTCGGCCTCCTCTCAAGCATATATAAAATTGAATAGCCATGAGGCTACATTCAATTTTTATTATCTTCTTGGAAATCGTGCGCCTGGAAGTAGACTCCTGCGGTTGCATTATCATCAACAACAAGGTCATTGATGCGTTTTTGAGTTAATTTATTCTAGTTCTTTGTGGAAATGGCCTCAAACAAACTCCAATTGTGCTCATAGCAAGATGCACTACAAGGTTGACACAAAATACGAAGGGATAATCTTTGAAGATTTGGGGTATTTGCATGCCAATCTACCCACCAAGAACCTACAAAATAAGATATTCAAGAGTTAGTAAGCAAACCATATTTTATCAATAGTTGTAAATTTGAAATTTGTAACTTGTAAGATGCATGTGTTGTAAAGACTCCAATTTTTGTTACCTGGTCCCTGAGTGGTTCTTCCTTGGATAGCAAGTGCCGAAGAAAAGAGCTTACCCCTACTAGTCATTTAATTATGCAAATCTTGAACAATGAGGCCTCTCATCTCAAACCTCGGGTGTCATCCTATCAATGCATGTTGTGAGGTCCTCCACAACCTCTCCATTAGGATTTGAGAAGCTATTTGAATAGAAAAAACCAGGATTAAGAAAGGACCCCACATGAATGGGTTGGTGGAGTTGATTGTTCCACCTTCGATCGATGATCTCCAAAATGGGTTAAATTTAAGTTTGACCCCCTTGTAATAGTTTTAGATGGACTCTGTGGCCCTATCCATTGCCTCATAAATTAACCACATTGGGTTTTGATCGCCATCTTTCAAGTGCAAAACTCTAACTAAGGGCTTCGACACCTACAAATACAAACACATTAAAGTGACAAATTTATAATGAAGGTTTAAAATTAAAAAATAAAATATTCAATTTGAATTTTAAATCGAAGTTTTGAGGTTACCTTGACGATCTTTGTAGCTCTTTGTGCAAAGAGATTATCAAATACTATACTTGCAATCCTCCTTCCTTGAGGTTTCTTTGAATATGATGAGTCTAGCCATGCTTGAATCATAAACATTTGTTTCAAAGAAGTCAACAAACCAATAATGCTTTGCAATGTAAGGAAGATCGTTGCAAACCTTGTGACATCCGATCGCACCAACTCTTTCCCTTTGGCATGATCTTTAATCAAACTAAGAATTCAAGGATGATTATAAATAAATTTTTTTATGCTTCTTGCATCTTCTACAACTATTCTCACCCAATCAATTTTGCCTATGTCTTACCAAAGAAGGTCAAGGCAATGTGTTGCGCAAGGGGTCCAAAAGAGTGACAGATGACTCTCTTGGAGCAATCTCCCAACTGCCACATACGCTGCTGCATTGCCAGTTATAATTTGCACTACATTGTCTATGCCCACGTCTAAGGCAACTTCTTCCAACATTAGACTCAAAGTTTTTTCATTTTTTAGTTTGTCAGAGGCATTAATTGATTAAAAAAAATTACCTCACCATTTGAAGCTATGAAAAAGTTGAAGAGGGTGCAATTCTTTTCATCTGTCCACCCATTTGAAAGAATAGGGTAGCCATACTTTTGCCATTGCTTCTTTTGTTCTTCTACAACTAACTTTGCCTCTTTAGTTGCATCCATGAGCAACTTCCCACTTAAGTCTTTTCGAGAAGATGCCTTATAGCCTTTTCTTGCGATTGCCAATGCATTTACTAAATTCTCCGAGTAAGGGTTGTTCGCCACATTGAACTTTAGCTAAGATATTGCCGAACTTTAGCTTTTAACTAGGATTGTGTAAATTTAAAAGCCCTTGTGTATGGCCCACATGGTTTGACCTAAAATAAATGTAACAAGGATTTTTTAAAGTGTGTAGAGAATGATGTCTAGATTGGTCACATATAATTTTAAAAAAAGAAATAAAAACAAAAAGTTATTAATAAGTAATTATATATGTCCCTTCAAGTTTATGAGACATTGTGTTCAAAAATATAAAAATAAATAGAAAAAAGAGGTTAAACATTAAAAAGTTTACATATTTGAAAACTGGACATTTGCATCTGTTTATTTTTTAATTTTGTAAAAAAATATTGAAAATAAGTCATCAGCCATATTGTTAAAGTCAATTGTACTAGTAGATGCTACTATGACATTGTACTTACAAGTCCAAGGCTTTAAGTCGGATTTCTAATTCTAAAACCAAGTCAAAAGCACAAGTGGGGAAGACTTGAATTTAAACGTAATTGGTACTCATTGTAAATGGATACTTACTAATTTTTATATCGGGTACCCATTTATGAACATAATGAAAAACGCCTACAAACATGGGAAAGAGAATTTTTTTTTAGTAATAGATACTTGTTAATTAATGTATATACATTAGTATTGGGTATCTGCTTAGTTTTGAGATTCTAACATGTAACAAGTCTCCATTTCTTAAAAGTGGGTATATGAGTTTTTGGAAATGAGTATTTGTTCCTTGCCATGTTTTTTGGTCTTGAATTTTTACCCCTTAAAGTAAATTCATTATCTTTCACTTACCTATAAGGCTAATTGGGTGTCTTGTGAAGAAGTAGACGAGGAGTACCCGCATATGATTGTGTTCTGAAATATTTGGGGACCAAAACCTTCTAGTCAGGGAAGCTTGATTTGGAAGCAAGATGAGTGGTTTGGGTTAGGACGGTTCTAAGTCAGGCACAAATTTGTTGAGTAGTATTAAAGTATAGTCGCATATTGCTTTTATTAATGTTTTGGTTGCTACAACGTATATACAATGAGTTTGTGATTGGAAGATAGCTTGTGGGAATTATTTGTGATGGTTTGGAACATTACCACAATGCTTGTGGAGGTGTTAACCTATCATTACTTGCTGTATGGTTTGGCCATTAACATACTTTTGTGTTCTAGCAATTGACAAAGTGTCTTTAGTGGCTGACAAAGTGCCGCTGAAGATGAATGATGTTTTTGAAGTTTATGTATTTGCTGAAGGAGTGTTGTAGAAGAGGATCCTTTGGCTAATGAAGTTTTCAGTAGTTGTTGAAGTTCATTTAAGCTACATAAGAGATTTGGCTTTTGCAGAAGTCATCATTTGGCTGATGAAGTGTTGTAGGGTGGTGTGAGTGTTTGCAGGAGATTGAATGTGGTTGATGAAGTGTATAAGACAGGCATCTAAGGTGCACATGTTAGTGCTGAAGTGGTTAAGAACTTAAGACATTGTTGAAATGCATAGATGCAGAAAAACAATTGTTTTGGATGTTTGATAGGTTGTGTTCACTTGTGGGAAGGCCACAATTGTTGTTCTTTGGCTGTGTGGACTGTTTTTAGGGGAGTGAGTTGCAAAAGAGGTGAACAATTTTAGGGCAGCCACTAGATGATGCTGTGACTATTGATGTGAGCTGGGTGGTTGATAAAATCTATTGATGTCTCTTGTTGCTAGCTGGTGATAATTAAATTTTAGAAGATGGGCGATTGGACATCTTTCTTGGATGGTTGGGCAGTTGCAAATGTGCAACCATCTGTTTGCCCCAGCAACTGTTCGTGTTTAGGGGAGCTGAGTAGTCAAAGAATGGGAGTTAAAAGGGGAACTTTGAGACCATTGAATGGTTATGTTGGCTTAGGATGTGACTTTTGTAACAGATGGAATTGGAGAGAAGGTGTGGTAGAGTTCTTATGGTTGCAGGAGCAAAGAGGAGGCAAATAAGTGTGATTTAGAAATTGTAATACTTCAAAAAACCGTGTTTATGGCATTGTAGCCACATATTGGCACTGATTAGCGATGGGATGCTGAAGGTATACCCTTCCTGGAGTTTTTCACCCCTTCTGGGTTTTTTCCAAAGGAAAAGTATAGTGTCATGTGGGCTGTTTTTGTGTGTCTGCTCTGTTATTTTAGATTTCCTTTTTGTTGTTTTGATTTGCATAGTAGATTGTTTAGAGCTAATTTGAAATCTGTAATTGGTGATTCATTAGGATTATGAATCCAACAATTTACGGATTGACAACATTGGAGAAACAATCTCAAATTTTAACATTTATGAAACTTATATTGTTGCTTTTCAAGTCAGTTTGATCACATTTGACAGATTGCAGTAGATCTTGCCATGTAAATTCATTTTCTAATTTTTTTTTTGTTCAATAAGTATTTCCAGAAGCATAGTTGCTAAAGATGTTTTGATTTTATTGAGTTTAAAATGTTACAGATATCTTAGAGAGGGCGACAAGGTTTCTACATCCGAATAGTTTAAATTAATATACGGGTGGTACATTAATAAACTGTGTTTGTGATTCATGCCTTCATGAGGGAAAACTTAACAACTACCATCCATATACAACTGAGAAATGAGGTCTGTCTATTTTGGGAAGAGACAATGGCTGTCATGAACCATCCATGTACAATCAATTATACATAGGCCAACAAGAGTGAAGCACTGCACACCTGAGTCATGTAGAAGTTTATTAGTTTGTCTACAACCTTCACTTTTTAAGGGTATTCTTGATTTCCAAGCTATTCATTACCTACCAAGACTACCTACAAAGACTCACACATCAGTTGTAAGCAGCCACTTCCATTAAGTCTTATATTTTGGTAACATACACTAACAAAGGAAAATATTAAAGTAAAATGAAAATATAAAAAAGTGAATGGTAATAAATGTTGAGAGAACTGAAACTGTAGAGCAGGTATGCATTGAGATAGCTACTCTGAAATGTATCCACAAATTTTTGTGTAGGAATGGCTAGTAGAGACTGAACCAATTATCGGCTAGTGCGTACCCCTTATTTTGTTGAAAAAGACTCATTCTCATGTCCATTATACATGATGTTGCATAATTGTATCCAATATGATTAGGTGTTTTAACGCATGCAGATTGAACAACTACGGACAGCTGGACTTATAAAGGGAGGGTCACTGGACAATGCCTTAGTGTGCAGGTTAGTGCATTGAATTCTGATGGGACCACAATGTTAAAGAAGCCAGATTATATTTCATGAATTATATATACAGATATTTAACATTAAAGATACAACAAAATAAAGATGCTTCAGTTGAACCCACAACTTAAAATGGTTGAATAAATATTCTTTGTTATGGTGAATCATCTATTATGTTATTAGTCAAGCTTCCTATAGGAACTAGCATTTGGAGAAGAGATTATAACACAAAGAAACTAGCAATCATCTTGCATGCTTCTTGGAAATTGTAAAATGGTATTTTACTATTGCAATTTTAAGAAAGACTCATGTCAATTATCTGGGCTATTGTCTAGTGTGCTGTAAAC
Organism: Sequoiadendron giganteum; assembly: GCA_007115665.2. Classification (NCBI taxonomy): domain Eukaryota; kingdom Viridiplantae; phylum Streptophyta; class Pinopsida; order Cupressales; family Cupressaceae; genus Sequoiadendron; species Sequoiadendron giganteum. The sequence goes on from CM021108.1 coordinate 531,847,342, forward strand.
AGTGATGTTTTGTATTGTAGTTTTAAACAGTTTACTGGTCCACAGCCATCCAACATATTTTTTTCAAAAAATTAAAAACTCAATTGTTCTCTTTTAGTTTCTTTTGTGTCATTTCCAAATTTCATAGCATATTATAATGATTGTCTTGAAGAAAAGCAAAACAACTTTTACCATTCAAAGTTCCTTTTTAATTTTCAAAACAAAAATACATAATCATAAAATCTATCAATTGGAAATAACTTTTTGCTAGTAGTCTATTGAGATGCGCCCCTCCCCCCCCTAACCCTTCCCCCCCCCCTAACCCTTCCCCCCCCCTCCCTCTTCCTCGAAAAATCCTAATTTTGGAGATGGGGATGTCCCAACGATGTGAAGATAGGGATGGGATATCCCCATGTTGCCCTACCACTATTGGCTGCAAGACGAGACATCCTTGGGACGACTTATCTTATGGGGGGAGTACCTTGGCCATCACCTATGGAGTAGTATGTCTCTTGTAGGGGGTGGCCAAGGGTTTCCTATGAGTTCTTGGACTATCTTGGGGACATTTGAGAGTGCCCTCAACCAAGATCACTTAAAACAATTTAAATCCTAAAAAAATGTGCTTTGAATTGCAGTTAAGCTTTATAAATTTTCTTTTCATAAATGTTTGTGAGTTTCTAATCCTCATTACTATTTCTTGGCTGTGGTAGTAAAGATAGATGTCCTTGAGCATTATGGCGATCTTTGTGTGGATGGCACACAAATTTGTGTCTTCAAATTATCGAAGTAAATACCCCTCGACCATCTTCAATAGAGCAGCCATGATGAAGCTTTGGAATCTCAAGTTTGTCTTGAAGTCTTGCACTATTTCCCTCACCAATCGTTAGAATGATAACTTCCAGATGAGTAACTTAGTGCTCTTATGGTTCTTGGGGATCTCTTGGAAGGCAATGGTGTCAGACTTGAACTCTCCCCTTGATATGTTTTTTAAATAAATCAAAAAAATATTTACCCTAACAATTTAATTTATCTTATTTTATAACATATGTATTAATTATATAATAATAAAATATTAAGTTTTTCTAGGTAAAGTGAGGGAACGGGTGTTGTGCTTGTTTGTATTAGTCATTCAAAAAATAGATTACATTTCATTTTTGAAGTATGTATGTTGGCATATAGACCAAACAACAGGGGAGCCAAAAACTTAGCTTGTGATAGGAAAACAAAGAAATCTCACACATCTTCAAACAATAGGCACGAGAGATGGGGAGGAAAACCAAAAAGAAAGAAAAAGTGAATTGACTAGAAAACACTTATTCATCTAAATCCACCATTGAAGGAGCAAAGATTGAGGGGCGACAAACCTATCAAGTCTAAAAACGAGTGCATGAGGTAGGTGTTGCAAAGATCTTAGAAGCTTTCTTCAACAATATAATTGCTGCTCTCTTTGTTCATTTAGCATTAAAGCACTCCCGTGCATTGATGAAGAGTGGAAGGCAAGACATAGGCCAGACAAATTGATGGAAATGAAACTTCTATTATTCCTTCTAGCAAGGTGAGATTGAACATTCATTATTGTACTTGCAAATTTTAGGAAGCGAGCCTTCAATCACAAAAGAAAGCTAGGCTGCAAATTGCAAAATCATCACCTCCCATTGGCAAAGGCCATTTGGGACGAGCTTTAAAGAACCCAAAAATAGCCTCCAAGCCTTGACATAACTCCTCCTTGACAAACACCTTGACCATTTATAAAAGATTTGTAGAAGAAGTGACGAGCTTCTACAAATTGGAGAAAAACATGGATGTAATCTTTGAGTTGACCTTGATCTTGACATTTGCTTCTAGATAATTGGCCCCAAGCACTTCCTTAATGGCGCTCAATCTTTTCTTGTTGTGCAAAAACCTTGTCTAGTTGAATGTTTGTTATGTGATGTCCCCATTCTGAGCATAATTGATTTGTGAGCATTTAGCTCAGTTTTCAAGTTTTCTCGTAAACTTGTTGGTGAGTTGGGGGAGAACTCCAGACTTCTTGGAGTGCTTTGGGTTGGTTAGCAATGACTTTGGTTTTGGGAAATGAGCTCCGTATGCAGTATGGATTATTATGCCACTTTCAGAAGTGATTTTTGACTTTTGGTGGCTTCTCCAAACTTCTTGGAGAAGTCTATTTTTAGAAAGTCACCCAGTTGGCTCCGATCATCATTCTAAGTCTTTAGTATCATGATGGTATGATCAAAGTTTGATTTCGATACTGTTTTAGTGCTTTCTGCATCTTGGGTTAATTATTAAGCTATCAATTAAATATTCACTTAAGCTGTCTAATGTTGAAAAATAATAAAAGAAACTTAGTGTAATAGGTCCTTGAAAAGATGTTAAGTTGTGTTTTAAGTTGGACACCTAGGTTCGGGGGTCTTTTCTCATGAAAAGTAATATTAATTCTCCTAAAAGGTCTTTGTGAGGAAAAAAAATTATTATCTTTTTAAATTGAATATTTCCCTCTAGAATCTATATAAGGAGGATGTGGGCTTATTTGAAAGATAGACTTGATGAATGATATTGTTATGCTGTTGGAATGAACTCGAGTTCTTCCAAAGCTTCTTGAAGGCAAAAACCCTCTTGGAGTTGCTAGTTTGGGGGATGAAAACCCCCCTAGCTAGTTGAGTGATTTCATATAGAGATCACCATTGTGCTTCAAATTGAAGTTTCAGATTTTGGGTTGCTGAGATGAAGATTTTTGCAAAGTTTTGAATTGCAGATTTATGGTGCAAATGCTTTCAGTTTTCAGAGTTTTTTATTTAGAGTTTTTTATTTATTTATAGTTTGTAGCAGGTATAAAGGTTTTGATTGAGCGTTATTTGCTGTTTCTTGACACCATATAAACTCTTTGTAGACTGTACTGTTGGAGGATGTTGTAGCTTTATGAAGATTGCCATACTCTTGACCATGCTGAGCCGTACATCCTAGGGAGGGCGTTGGAAGTATTAGTGGAAGTTTCTAGGTTATGTGAGACATTTCAGTTGGTGTGGAGTCCCCCAATTCTAGTTACAAGTTTCAATCCATTATTTTGGTGGAGAAATGATTATATGAGGAGTTTGCTGTTGTACCTGCCGTAACAGCAATAGACAAATTCTGTTTCAGACTTGTGTATGTCTGAAGTTTATATCAGATTGATACACCTTTCCTTATCTCATGTTTGGACATGTTTTGGAGTGATTTTGGAGTGTTTCAAGTGAAGTTGCAAGTTGGGTGTATGTTTGATAAGTGTTGGAGAGATTTCTAGGTATCTTTCTTGCTCATCAAACCTGTTGCTGCATGTTCTCAGATTGTAATCAGACATGTACCAGAATATTAATCATCAATAATCAAGGTATATTGTTACCGTTTCAAGCTGGGAAGGTTTGTACATGATTATTGGTTCTTTTTGGGGTGTTACAGCAGTTCTATTTTACATCAGCATTCATATCAGCAATTATTCAATGTTACTCTGGCATATGGACTAATTTTGTTAAGGCTTCAGATGGTTATATTGCCAAGAGCTTTTCATTTTGTATGCATCTATATTGTAACACTGGATGGTAATACCACCAGTGGGTTTAAGTTCTGATATGCTGATACTTACCCCATTGAATAAGTGGTTTATTATAATAACTCACAGCTGAAAAGTGGAAGAGTTGTTATTCATGTTTGTACTTGCTCACCACTAGATAAGTGGAAGAAGCTTGAGTTTCATTTTCAGTATTCTACAAGCTTTCCCACTGAAAAGTGGAAGTGCCATTGTAATTCTCATTAAATAAGTGGTATTGGTTGGCTTGTCGCCTAATGCTTTCCTTTCAGTTGCCGCTTTCAATATAATTGTAATTCTGAAAACCATATGCTATCACCTTTCCCACTCTCGGAGCTGGGTGGACAAAAAGTTGAAAGGAAGTTGCTTGTATCTATATTTTTCAAAAAAGTCTAGGGTGGTTATTACATGTTATTTCCCCCTTGAAATCCATCTCTCTTTTCTTTCATGGATAGAAAGAATTCCAGCTCTAAGAATGCTATTGGAAGAAAGTGAAAACTGAAAAATAACACAAAGGCAAAGACAATAGCAAATAACTTCAACCAAGCAAAATATAACCTCATTTGCCACCTCACAAACTACATACACCCAACTTGTCCTGCTTGTAGAATGTGCAAAGGGGGCAGTGGGCACTAAAAACAAGCTTGACATCTCAAGTCAAAGTGACGTAAAAAAAAGTGTAGAGGGGAGATATCACCATCCACATCCAATTTGCTGCATGGGCTCAAGAAATGAGGTAGAGAAGTGATTGCGAGAGATCCATTGTCAAATTGATCCACATCACTTTTGCTTCATGGCCTAGAATGCTACTTAGGTAGGTACCACATATAGTGGGGGGAAGTGCCTCCACAACAAGGGCCATTGGGCTTGGTCGATTGTCCAAGCTTGAACTTACCACCTTTGGTAATTGGGGAGTCAATTCCAAAGTTGGCCAAGAAATGTACTTCCTTATTTGCTTTGTGGAAGGAATGCCTAAAAGAAAAGGAATCAAATGAATCCAATAAGGGCCATAACAATCTCAAGATGTTTTCCAGTTTCCAATTAGGAGAGCTTCTCTTTTGAATAGCTTTCAAGATAACCATCAAATCCCCTTCAAGGTATAGTTTTGTGTATCCAAACCTTATAGCTAAATTAATCCCAAGATTTGCTTGAGATTGAGCCTCACTATTTGTCCCTTGGACAAGCTTTAGAGAAGTGCCACATATGAAAGTTCCTTTACTTTCTCTAATTACACAACCAACATTGAAGAGACTAGGGTTACTAGAGGAGGCCCCATTAGAGTTTAGTTTGATGAAGCCTGAAGGAGTAGGGAGCCACTTTGGTTTGCTTCACATTGAATTTGAAGGTTGAACCTTTTGTGCTCCATGAATGAGAAATAATATAATATATTTATTATATATTTTTTAATTTGATAAATGAATTTCTTTATATATTTGTGAATTTATTATATATCTCATATTGCATATTTGTAGAATATATAATAGTTTGAAAATTTCCCCATTAAAGCCGACAAGAGTTAAAAAAGTAGCTAGGGAGTAGGCTTGTTGGACTAAAATCCTATGTTACTAGTTTGTTAGGGTTTATGGCTGGATTTGGGTTTGTTCATACTTGGTGAAGATCCAAAATTGTTATGGGAGGGGATTCAACCATGGTATGGCAAACAATTGTGGGTTTGTCTAGGGTGAACTTGGACGAATTTGATGGAATTAAAGAATTCATAGTGAACCCACCTAGATAAATGTCTTTTTTAAATATATATATTTGGGTTTTGGATCATATTAAAACTTAAATCTATCAATGACTTAAGTGTAGACACTAGATTCCAATGCACTATGGGTAGATAGATTGGCAACTATTTGTTCGTCCCTTGTAGGCTCAAGCTCATTGAAGATTCATGCACCAACAAACCCCTAGATACCCTTTTCTTGCTTTTATATATTTTGTGCATGCCCAGATAATAGGTTTCATTTTGAGCTTTTGATGATATCATTGATGTGTACATTAGATCTATATGTGTACTCTTGAGTTGAGATTGTTGCTTAAAATTGTGTTTCATGTCGATTAAACTAGAGTAAATGTCTATATTTAGACTAGCCAAGTCCAGATGAAATGGATATGTAAATATGCTTTTACCTATGATATGCCTTTGTATTAATTCAAAAATGTTAATATATTTTAATGTAATGTTAATTAATTTTTAAAATTAATAATTTATACTAATATTTATTAGTATTTTTTTAATAATTTAATAATTATTTATATATAATCATTATTAATATTGTGTAAGGCTTATAAATATTCGTGTACATAAAAAATATTAGGAAATATGTATATTGCTTTTTAGGCTACATATATATAACATTTTTATATGCTTTTGCATGGACAAACCCAAAATGCCCAAAATGAACTTAACTCGTAATTTTTTTGATTGAATACGTGAACCGAGCCCCTAAAATTGGACTTGAATTAGTGCCAAGATTGATTACTTAGACTAAAGCACTCAGTGGTTTCTTGGAATTGAATTTTTATGGTTCTTCAAAGGGGAATCCTAGTTCAGCAAGCACAAGTATTATGTTGAGAGATGATCGAGGGTGTTTTGGTGAAAGTGGATTTTTATTTCTAGGTGTTTGCTCTAATAATGAGACTTGATGATTCACTATTGTTCATGGTCTCTACTAGGTGAGAGAGTTGGGTTGCAAAAGGTTGATTGTGGAAGGCAATTCTTTTGTAGTCATCTAGGGTTTGACTAAAAGAGATTGCCTCAACTAGAAGGAAAAATCATATCTAGATGAAGCTCTTGCTTTTGCCATGATTTTGAGCCTTCAATTTTCTCTAGGGGACAATGTATTTTAAGCGGAACCCTTCTTCCACCTTTGTGATTTGTCATCATTCCCTTTGCATCCTTCTTTTGATGGTTGATTGGCTCTATTGCTCGTTAATTATTAAGGATTTAACATGGGGGTGGCTACATTGTGTGGGATTTATTACATTGTAAGTGTGTTGGCCTCTTGCTAGTAATGCCCAATTTTTTTTGTCGCTATTTGTGGGGACATTTTGTCAAACTCTTAAGATTGAGTTCATTGTGCAAAAACCCTTGTAAAAACCTTTTATGGATATCTAGGGGTCTATTACATTCACCCTTCTTTTTTAATGTGGATTCCTAGCAATTGGTAGCACCATTAGTTGCACATGCTTATTTGTACCACTTGTTACCTACCGAGTCTTCTCATCATGCTTACTGTTGTATCTTGTTGTTGACCTTTCATGCGTTACTTGCCATGTGGTGCTCATTTATTCGACAATGGGCAATTGCTTCCTAGTGATAAACATCTCATTGAAATACTTTGCTTTAGCCACTATGCACTTGCCATTGGATTTTGTTTCCCTCATGTCAATTGTCAATATTATCTTTTGCTAAAAGTTGTTTATTGTTTGTCGTTACTCGTTGACTCTTATTGGCCCATGCCATCTATGTGGTGTGCCCATTCCTACATAAGCTCCTGTTTACACTTGACACCACAACAATTTCTCATTAGCCAATGACTAATACATGTCAAGTGGCTAATCATTTTTTACTCAAATTTCCAAAGGCTTGCTATGTGCTAACTTTCAAGGTTTGAAGTGTATAAGTTGTGGGCTTGACTAATTTGTGGCAGGACACATGGATGTTTGTCATTGGTTAGGGCATTCAAAAGACTTACACCATGACTATCCATGTACAAATTGACAAAATAATAAGTACGACGGATGATATGCATAATGTCAACTAGAAAATACAACAAAGTGTCTAACTATGCAAATTGTGCTTATGTGGAGTGATTTGATTTGGTAGAAGCTAATCTCCTATCAATGGGCAATCAAATAGCTTGAACGTTTAGAGCATTGCTATTTGCTAGCCATTAGATCTAAAAGCCAATACAAGGACAATTAGCTCCACTTCGATGAGGTGATGAAGGTGAATCGCAATTGGGGAGATTTCATTGAGGCCATCAAGGAAGAAGACTTTTCTTATTGATACATATGAAGAAAAGTATATCTGATGGCAACACTTGTGACTATAGCAACAAAAATCGTTCTTGGGAATAAATTGGCAAACCAAAAGATAACTATTTTTTTCAAAAAATCGCAATTTAATTGGGTTAGGGTTAAGTTTTCAAAACAATAAGAATAGGGTTAGGGTTTTCAAAAAAAGAAAAAAATTGCTTAATAAAAAAGGCATAAATTCAGATAAAATTGCTATAAAATCAGCAAGTAATCCGTAGATTCAATTTTTGGCAATAAAATCATTCTAAAGCTTGATAGAAATCAAGAAAAATCGGCAAAAAATTGTAGAGGGTGATTCTATTAGAATATTGCAATTTCTTATTTTAAAAAATCACAAAGGGTTGAGCAGCGACAAATTGTGAATTGTCATTATTTCTGCTACTATGATTGTGACAAAAGGACTAGTTAGTACAAGCCAATACTTACTATGATGGCCATCCAAACCACCCATAAAGAGATCGAATGGAAGAATAAATAAAGTGTTTTTTTTTCACAACAAAATAATACCTTGTGCAACAATCGAGGTGGCAAATACACACCCCTCCTTTAGCATGTGTCTATGTAGAACATTTGTGCATGCATGGATAACATATTACTACATGCACAAAGTTAACATACTAATGGTTGTTTTGTGTGCTAACAACCTTTTAAGGTAATTTATTGATGTGCACCACATTATATATGCACCTAATCATAGGAGTTCCAAAGGGGTTGAAATGCCCATAATTTGTCAAAAAGGCAAAAGGCAGCCAACAATTATTTATTTATGTAATTAGGTTTGAATATCACTAGGTTAAGGGATGAGATTGACCATGAGCAGTTTGGAGAGGAATGAAAATAAGTCAAAGTCTCCTCGATCGTAACAAGCCTGAGTCAATCTGTATCCTGAGCTACCTTTTGGAGACATTAATATCGATCATTGACAATTTAATACTCTCACTTAATTTGTTATTTGACGAACTCTTCACACACCCTCTTGTCACACTATTGTACGGGCCCCACTTGCACAAATATACTCAATTAAATAAATAAATGCTTGGCTCTCACCCTTGCAGTTAATATCCCTACAAATGGTTTTTCATTAATATTTCTCTTCGCATTAACCATACTTCCAATATTACTATTAACACCTTTAGTTTTGACATCATATTTCAAGTGATATAGTAAAAATGCCAATCTTAATGGCACTCATCAACCTCCAAATTAGTTAGCTTAAGACAAATCGATTGTTATATTAAATGTATCTTTTAATATTAATATTACCGTTATCCGTAAAGGTGAACTCTAATTCTATTACCAATACTTTTTTTTTTGGTTACCTTTCTTAAAAATAAATGGTAGGGTTAACATCAATGCACCTCTCGATAATGACAACATCACAGAGCATGACAATCTTAATATTTTTTTTTTGTATTCATGATCGTAAACAGAAAATTACATTGTATCTTTCAGGTTCCAAAAAAGAATCATGAGATCCCCTATATGTGACTGGCTTCGCAGAGCTGTTTACATTTTACATCCGCTGTTTCTAACTTGTTACATATATGCTTTACAAAATGATTTATTTATGATAAAATTCCTTGCTTTTTACAGACTGCTGCCTCAACCTATGAGAATGCTGATACTATGTCAAAACTGGTCCTTGACTCACCATCTTTAGTCTTCTTTTTCTTTGGTTCCATCCTTGGGTGGGCTGCTACTGTTTTTGGGACCTTTCCCAATGAGTTTCTTCAGGTCAGGGTTCAGATACAGCCATTGATTTGCACTTACGACCTCTTCTTTGGTGATTTCTGATTTTCCTTTCTCCATCAACCTCTGGTACTTGGCTTTGGAAACTTCCACCGTCAGGGATACCTGCAAGAAGACATTGTACAAAGTGAGTCTTCTATTAGACTCAGTAAGCGCCCTCCTAACACCCTGGTACTTTTCAAAATTCCTAGCTTTCCAAAGAAACCACAGTATTTCAGTTGTTAGCAATGACCAATACATATTATATCCTTTACCTAATCCTACAATTCTTCCAAGAATAATTTATGTTTTCCTTTTTTCTTTTGATTTACCATAAGCTGCAAGATCAATTAGAAATAGGTTCCAGACCTCCTTAGCAAAATAGCAATCAAAAAATAAATGTGAGATGCTTTCAGTTTGATTACAGATTTTGCATATGCTGTTACTGCCTTTAGGATCAAAGTTAGGCAGTTTTTGTAGTATCAACATCCATTTAAAGCTTGATTTCTTGGGTTCCATAACATTGTATATCTCCGCGAAGACCTTGTTCCAATCATTTTGGTTAATATTAAAATTCCAACAGCAATTAAGTTGATCCATAAGATTGGGCGGGGGGTCGGGGCGGCGTTGCGCCACAAGTTTATAGATTTCTTTAGCTTTAATTTTGATTAGGTTCTCATTACTTATCCAATCAAGTTCCTGATTTTTATTCCTGTTTTCTTTTTTATGATTCTGTATTCTTTCTCTTATCTGCTTAATTCTTTCATATGTTCTTTTTTGAGTTAGGGGGATATTAAATTTTATGCAGAGCTCATCCCAACTGAGCAATTCACCATTGCAGATAACATCGTGGAAGGTGGCCTTTCTTGTTCCACTCCTTAGCAGAACACCCTTGAAGGAGAGCTAGGGGTTTGTTATTATGGAAGATATTCCACCAGATAGACCTCAAGGGGAGGATATTGTCTAGATCTTTATCGAAGGGGAACTAATTCAAAATGGCTTCTTTGCTGATTTCCCAAGCCTTCCAGAGGCTCTTGAAAATATTGGACCCTGCAGGTGATATGAGGAAATTGCCAAACATAAGGTCACACATGGGTAGATTCTTCCAAGCTTTAGCTTTTTTGGGGATTGCATTTTTTATATTATTTTTGACCAATATTTTGCATGGTTCATTCCCTTTTAGACTTCTACAAATCCATTTCACTGCAAGGGCTATTCCCTGTTTTTTCAGGTCCTTGAGGCCTAAGCCCCCATTCTGCCTCTCAATGCAGCGAGTTTCCCACTTGACTGCATGCCTCTTTTTATTGCCTTTGCCATCTGACCAAAGAAACTGCTTTATCCTCTTTTGGATTTCCTCAATTTGGTAGCTATTAAATAGCCACACTGAGGCATAGTAGATATTGTAAGAGGCCAAAACTTTTTGGCAAATTTGTGCTCTCCCGGCTATGGAAAGGTATTGTTTATTCCAGGCTTCAAGTTTCTTGATTATTTTGCCTTTCATCCATTCCCACATCTCTTTTAGGTTGGGATCAATTGCGAAAGGGATACCCAGGTACCTCACCATCTTGTTAGGCCCTCCCCATTGAAATTCATGATCTTTAAGCCACTTAGGTTGCTTGTTGTCCCAGGACAACAAAATTGATTTACCTTTTGCTATTTTTGCCCTAGTAGCTTGATTGAAGAGCTCCATTTTTGCCATTAGGCTCAAAAAGTTTTCTTGTTCTAACTTTACAAATAGAGTTGTATCATCAACAAACTGTATGTTCACAAGTTCCTCGTTATTTGGCAGTATGAGCCCTTGGACTTTTGGGCTTGTAGATTGGTCTCTTAGAATGTAATGAAGGGCATCGTCTGCAATAACAAACAGAGATGGAGCAAGGGGATAGCCTTGCCTTATAGACCTCTACAATTGAAATTCCTCTATTAGCTCCCCATTCACCTCAACTTGTGTCGTGGCTTCATTCACAAGTGTTTTGATCATTTGACAAAAGAGATTGGGGAATCTATAAGCCTCTAGTACCATCATAATGAATGGCCATTCAATTCTGTCGTATGCTTTTTCGAAGTCCAACAGAAGCATCCCCACATCTTGATTGGTGTTTCTACTCCATTCCATAGCTTCCCAACTAGTAATCAGGTTTTCCAATATATATTTGCCTTTGATAAAACCCGTTTGGGTGTTGTTGATTATCCTTGGGAGGATGTCAATTATCCTCCTAGCAATTGTCTCACTTTAATATCGATCATTGACAGTTTAATACTCTCACTTAATTTGTTATTTGACAAACTCTTCACACACCCTCTTGTCACACTGTTGTATGGGCCCCACTTGCACAAATATACTCGATTAAATAAATAAATGCTTGGCTCCCACCCTTGGAGTTAATATCCCTACAAATGGTTATTCATTAATATTTCTCTTCGCATCTTCCAATATTACTATTAACACCTTTAGTTTTGACATCATATTTCAAGCGATATAGTAAAAATGCCAATCTTAATGACACTCATCAACCTCCAAATTAGTTAGCTTAAGACAAATCGATTGTTATATTAAATGTATCTTTTAATATTAATAATACCGTTATCCTTAAAGGTGAACACTAATTCTATTACCAATACTTTTTTTTTTGGTTACCTTTCTTAAAAATTAATGGTAGGGTTAACATCAATGCCCCTCTTGATAATGACAACATCACAGAGCATGACAATCTTAATATTTTTCCCTAAAATTCGTATTATTTTACACTTAATATTTTTGGTACTAATATTAAAATGTTAATATTACTTTCAATATAATTTTAGTATTTAATCTATTAAAATTATAATCTATTCTCTTAATATTAATGCCAAAGTTTACTTTTTTCACATTTGTACGGTAAGAAGGTGATCACTATTATCAATATCATTATATTTGATTGATCTAATCGTACTATATTCCCTATCAAAGCTACCTCTGATGTAATCTCCATTATAGCTAATAGTAGTGTTAATACCAATCAAATTCCTATGTATTATTCTAATGTTTATGATCATCTTTAATTATTTAGAGTTACTAATATTAACACCTTTTGAACTAGTAATATTAGGCTTATACTCACTATAGCCATAACAATATTAATATTAGTATTACCTATGAATGTTAATATTAATATTAAAACTACTATTGTTATAATATAAATATGGATATATCTCGCTAGTTTACTTTACGCATGGTGGATTTGCAGACCCACTAGCACGTATTGCAATATTAATAATAGTATAGTTCTAGTATAAATATTATCACTGACATATAAACATGTACCGGTCCCACGTAACAACAGCAACTCGAGTCAGCACAAATACCCCGCTAATCTTTATTCAAACATGATATGAGATCTTCTATTATTATTAGCTAAATTATAGATAAACCTATTTGTTGATTGATACAAACATTTTCATGATTATTACAAACTGGGCAAGCATATTGTCCATACACATATGATGGGGAAGGAGTATAAACTAAAACCTGGCAGCACTTCAACGGTGGTCAGGTTACTTCAGCTGGACACTTACCAAGGTGCGACAACTAGGGAAGATACTTCGCCCAACAACAAATGATCTGGCATTTTAATGGTAGGCGCATCCTACGAGATTTCGAGGATAATAAAGTAACAAATCACACTCAACTTTCCCTATACGCCAATAGGTTGACCAACTGCTTTAAGATTTCAGCAAGGAGGCATGGGTCGACAGAGTGATGAGACTGCTCATAAAAAAAATACAAACCTTGGAAAGAGTGCGGGTGTTGGGACAGATTTGATGATCTACTTTTTCCATGCCAGTCAAACCATCAAAAGGCTGCACTAAACCTGATGCATTTAACCATATGGCATGGACATAACCAGCATAAAAAAGAGGAGCAGGAGCCTTGGTTTGAACGCTGCCACGTTTTGAACTAAAAGATTTGTTTTAAATTTTGCAGTCTAAAGGGGGCGTTTACAGATAAGTATTAATCTTGGGCTTTAACGCCTATCACACTCTCTCTTGTGTCGTTTTGGCATTTCAAAACGCTCATTCAGATACCTTCAATCTCCTGAGATTTTTGTTTGTTTGTTTGTTTAATATTATTTTTTTGCTGTTGCTACATCCAACACTGCGACGTTGGAAAGTTGAGAATTTAAATCCATCATAAATAAAGTTACCCCAAGTGTAAGATGCATATTGCTAGCGCTATTCTTTTAAAGTGGAGGCTTAAAGTTTGCATAGGGAGGTCTTAGATCGATAATACATAAGCGAAGTTCCAACGCTGAGGGAAACATGCCGCTAGTTATTTCTCCTCATGTCCCTGCATAGTAAAGGATGTGGCAAGAATGTATTTTCATGGGCCATTGTTATGAGGGTGTCCACATAATAGGAGAGGATGGAGAGATAGACACTTACATGTTTTAAGATGGCACGAGCAACGGGCCAAGATCCGACCGACGTCAAGGGAGGGATAGTATGAAAGGGCGGTAGATAACTCAAGCAAGATTGAAGGTATGTCTCCCAGCACAGGTCAAACTCGTTCCTCAAGCATTGATTCGAGAGACGCTCACACTACAATAAATTATTTTACAATTGTTCTTTAAAGGTTTGCCCAATATTTTGCTTCCTTTATTATCGTTTCATTTTTGTTAATTTACACGACAAACTCGGTCTACCAGGTTAATTCAACATTTCAAATCTATATCTACATTATCTTCATAAAACTTAGTCTTGTATAAGCTTTGTCCTCCTAATCTATATAAACTTCGCATCAGAAGTGTTTATTTTCACATTGTAGTTTCCTATTGAGTTTAACCATGTAACCTATATCCTCTAGATTTTATTATCTATCTATGAGCTATTGGTAAGATCTCAAAACACATATTTGTAATAAATAGTCATGAGCAGAATACTAACCTCTCCTAGAGAGTAAGTCCCCAATGTATTGTTTTATCAAGGAAGGTGTATATATATCTTGAATAGAATTATTTAACTTATGAAAAGGAGTAATGTATTTTTATTAAACCCTCTTTTTTTTGGTATAAAATTGATTTAACAAATCAGAACAACACATGCTCTTTCATAATAACGTACATATTTCCTTCCTTCAGAATACATAAATATGGTAATAATCATCCTTAAAATTTCATTAACCAATGCATAAAGTCTATAAATGTCATGCCATATTTCTTTAAAACAAATGAATAAAATGTAGAGCTTTATAACAAAATAATATTTACTCTTTCAAAACAAAATGCATGTTTTCTTTTCTTTGGTACACAAAAAGAGGATGTTTTCTTTTCTTTAATAGTAAAACATATGGCCTTACTATATAAAAGTATCATCTAATTAACAAACATAAGTTTGACAAGGGAGTTCACAACATTATAACTTTAAGCACCCAAAATTCCTACAAGATGGGGTTTGCACGATGCCCTCATAACCACATGTAACATAAGGTAATGCCATGGATTTCCTCCAAGGAAAGTTTTGTTCACCATTATCCTCCAACCTGCACAAGTAAATACATACTAGAATCTTTTCTCATGGCCATAGGTGAACTCACCTCCCAACCGTAGGTTTGCTCACAAACCACCCCCGAGCTAGGAGGCAACTAAGGAAACCAGGTTCACACACAAACAAATTTCCAAACAAAAACCAACAAGGCAAAACACATGAAATACCACATACTCCTTTTCCCAAGGTCTTTAAAACACATAGAAAATCCTCTCATGGATTTCTTTAGGGAGAGACAAGGTGCACTCGATCTTGGGGTGAATATATATATATATATATATATATATATATATATATATATATATATATATATATATATATATATAGATGTCCATTTGAACACATAACATGGGGACTTCATTACCAATCTACCTACACATCCTTATACATCATATCACCATTCCAACCCTTCAAAATAAAATGCCAAACATTTTAATCACCATTCCAACCATGCAATATCCCGAACATTTTAGTCACCATTCCAACCATGCAATATCCCAAACATTTTAGTCACCATTTCACCCTTGCAATACCCCAACATTTTAGTGGGTACTCATACCCCTTTCATTTCTACAAAGCGAGTATATTCCCCAAGAAGGTGCTACCTTTCTCAATCCCTCACATGCATTGCTCACCCTCCTTGAAGAGGAGCTAATCCAAAACACCCAAACATAAAACAAAACAAGCATTCAAACAATCCATTACATGAAATTAAGGGAAGGATTTGAAGCCTACCTTTATGTGCAAGCTCCCAAGTATCAAAGTTGAAGAAGAGATCACCCTACTCCTTTCTTTAACTTCTTGTCTGCCAAAGCAAGTCCAAAATCAAGAATGCCAAAAAAAATCCCCAAACCCATGTTTGTGTGTTTGTTTTAAAGGAAATCAATCTTTGAATGGGGAGGTGACACTTGTCACCTCCCATTCACCCTCCAAGGTTCACTCTCCCAAGTGTGCTCACACATGTGTGAGACCTTGGTAGCTTTTCAAGGCAACTTGAAGAAGTGGGAATGGAAAGAGACTAGTCTCCATCCCCCTTCCCAATACCTTAATTTCGTCAAAGCTCATAAATGGCTCAAAAAAAGTTTCTAATCTTGGGATTGACCCAAGATTTTGAGCTCAAAAGGTACCTATCCCATAGGTACTTGCCCTAGGGTCCTTAAATCACTAAAAATACATAATAACACCACTTTTCAACCCTCAAAAATTACCTAGAAAACCTAATCCGAGTTTGTCCACTTGGTTGACAACTCCCTTCCCAGTTGGATTGACATGGCAAATAAGTCAATTTCAAACATTCACAAGCTTACATTACAAACAAAATTCACAGTACAATACGAAACTATTGTCCTTCCAAATGGACTATAGTTCGGTTTCACTAGCTAGTTCACTTAGGGTTCTCGAGGGTTGCCTCCGATTCGATTGGCCATGGAAAGGTATACTTGCACACTCAATGCACATGTTAATACATCTAAATAAGACATATCCATGTATAGTGAAAACAACTAAATCACAGTCAAAATCACACAAGTTTCATAATTCACATTGCATAGAGATTTCATTTGATAACTTCCAAAATCAATCAATTACTTAATTATCCATGATCATAAGCCTTGAGTTTTGTTTCATCAACTTGCATCATAATTTCATTTACACATCACATTTCACCCACTCCTCTCTATATTAAAAAATTAGACTAATCATTATCATTGAACTAATCGTATATTCAATTTGACATCATCAATTAAATACATATTGCAAACCCTAATTAAGTCATTATTTGTAACCAAACATCTAAAGCATCATTTCACAATATTGTCATGAGGTTTAAGCATAATAAAAGAATTCAGCATGATCAACTACTTTAAACATGCATATTTTGGTCAAAGGTGAAAACAATGTATTTTCAAAAGTCTTAATTAACATAGTCCCTTTGGCTTTCTTAGGTATCATCAGAAAATTGAAAGTTAAATTTGCTTGATAAGTGGGTTCAACAAGGTGTGCCTCACAAGGGAAAATCAAGGTTTGTGTGGCCTAACACATGAGTTGGTGCTACTGCGATAACATTGAAACTACCATAGGGATTAAGATAGGCTCACAATAATGACAATTAGGCTCTCAAACCTTAAGACGATTTGGTGTGCTTGCTCAAAAGCTTGGTTCAATACTAGGCACATCACATGGTTCACCTTTGTTTCTGATGCAACTGATTTTAAGGCTTGCGTGACATGATTTTCAAGTGTTTAGTTTTGCTAGAGCAATAGTCAATGCTTGTGCTTTCAAACTTTAGGTTATGTCTTATTCATGCATTTGCATAGTTAACTTGCACACCACTAAACAAGACCAAGAAGACAAGTTTAAGTCTCATTTAAGTCCATGCAAAGGTTACAAAGGTCTCTACTTGCTTGTGTGGAGCTGATTTTCATGGTGCTATCCATATACAGGGCATATGCTTATCCACTAAGCTTCCTAAACATGGACATTACCATGGTGCTACCATGTAGGTGGCACACTCGCATAAAAATGGTGGTGCAATATAACTCATTAATTGGAGTAACTATGTGTGCAACTTAAGGGTCTACACCAAAGCCTTGATGCACAACCTTAGATAACACTTCTAAACATCATAATCTTTTTGTTTACCATCTTTGAGTTTTTTTCTTCAATTAGGTACAAGTATGCATAAAGATAAATTTGAATATTTTTTCAATATCCTTGAATTGAATACATTAATATTCATTTCTCTTCTATGCAATTGAGTAATCTATTCAGGTTACTTTACACACTTCACAATGATTCATCTCATTCTCTAATTCAAGAATATAACTAAACTCAAAAGTGCATATCATATTTTCACTTTTTTGAGAATATTTGTTAGGCATATTATTTATATTCAAACTAGTGCATTCTCATGTGCTAGATACAACATAGCTTAATTCATCCAATCATCTATAATGTTCCTTTTTCGGTCCATTCCAACATTCTTGGAAAGTTCCAAGATTCTTGGAAAGTTGGGTTTATTGAAACAATTTTTTGACAATGGTAGAGTGTTCCAAGAGTCAAGATGAATACGATGGGTTTTTTTTTAATTGTTGTGAGAGTGCTGTAGCAGGCTGTAACAAGCTATGGAGAGTTGTGTGTGAGCTTGAGAGTGCAAGAGAGTTGAGAGAGAGAGAGTTGACAAAATGAAAGTTATCCTTTTGAAATGAGAAGAGGAGGGAAAAGAAAGGGGCTAACAAGCCGTTATGAATCGTTTGGAGCCGTTTTCATTGACTTGGGAAGGTGACAAATAGAAAAGCACTTAGAAATGTCTTTTGAATGAAAAATTGTTGCAAGATGCTAGCACTACGTGTGGACATCTGTGCTAGGTGTTAGTGTCCAAACAATTTATGCTCAATAACGACAAGAGATCTAAGTAAGATCTGTCTATTAGTTGGTCTGTAAGTTGTCCCTGATTCTATTTTTGGGCTTGCCATGGATCAGAGAACCTACTCATTTCTAGAATCCAAATTCTACTGATTGATATCATTAAACTGTCCTTGCTTCTAATTTTGCTTGTCCTCTAGCTCCCAATATTGGAAAAGAGCATATAACGTAAAAGGCCAAGATGTCTAGGGATGTCCAGGAGCTTATTTTAAAAGCTTTGGAAGAGTAAAGGAAATCATTCTTTTTTCAGTTATGAGACCTAATATTCCAACTAAGCCTTGGGATACCTAGTTGGAACATCTGTTCCAAGCACAAGTCAATCTTGACATCTTGGCGCTCTAAGGAAAAACCAATGCTGTGGTCCTGGATGGTTGCATTTTGATTTGACAATTAAGGTTTACTGGACAATTAATTTGTTCACAATGCTAAAAGGACCACTTTCATGCCACTGAAGGTGCCAAATCAATGCTTTATTTGTGGGGGTAACAATTTGAAGCAAGAAAAAGACTGATCTTTGTTGATACTTCATCTAATTTCAGTGCTTCTGTACACAAAGAGCTATCTGATAAGGGCCTGGTGCTTCTGCTGCATTTCAATGGTGAACCTGTAGCCTTGAGTGACTTAAAAATAAAAGCTAAACTTAACTAACCTCATCCATTTCTAATAACTTTGCTCCCTTCCCAACCAAACCCACCCTCCCCAAAAACGTATGTTATAATAAATTATATGGGGTTTTGTTTATTTCTCTGTTACAGTTTTATGTATATATCACGTTTATTTTGTATATGTTTATATTCTACGTGTAATGTTTCCACACCATACCCTATCCATGATCCCAAAAATTTGACTTTTCCCATACCTAAACCTGGAACCTGTACCTGTTTCCTTCTTGGTAACATGAGTGTTAACATGGTGGTTACTCATTTTTTTTAATGACATTGCACATAGAAGTGTTTATGTACAATGAGATTATTTTCTAATTGGTTTCTCTAAAATATTATTATATTGTATTGCAAAGTACATAAAACAGTTTCTAAGGTCAATTGTACATGGGATATATGTGTATGTGCGTCAAAATTTTTGTATGCAGCTAAATACAAGTGGAGTTAAAAAAAATTACTTGTACGAGTCCTTGGTACAAAATCAGAAAAGTACAATGCTAATTTAAGTTACCCTTTTTGTGTGCAGTATTACCAAAGGTTGGCTGAATCCACCATTGCGCTTTTCTGATGAACCATGCCGGCATAAAATTTTGGATCTTGTTGGAGATCTCTCTCTGTGTGCTCAAAATGGTCACCAGGGCCTTCCAATTGCCCACATAATTGCTTTTAAGGTTGGTAGCTCTCTTTCGTACACTCCTTAACTAAGACATATATACACAAGGTTGCACATATGTTGACTGCTGCTTTGATATCCTTTTTAGTACCCTGATCTTTAGGTTATGGAAAGTTGATGTCTTAGTACTATATTAGTATTTAGCATGTGCAAGCTAAGCTAGCAATTAGATTGGATTAAAACTTGTTTTTTTTGGTTAGAAATTCTACAATAACATAAATAGAGATAGAAGTTTATACCTGTCATATGTAATGAAATTGGCACAATATTGAGATCTTGGTCAGAATGGCAGATGAAAGTCAAAACATTTTTGTTTGGAATAGTTGGAAAATAAAAGCAAACAACGGACAAATTCAAAGATGACACAAGATAGAGATGTGCTAGAAATAGAGATGGAGAGTCAAAGGGTCGATGTGCTTTAATCAGGAAGGATAAACCAAAAATTGAGAATCAAAAAGTAATAAGTAGATGACAAAGGGACCTTTGAAGCGATAATATTACGTGTAATACAGTATCTTTGATGGGTTTTGAGATTATTATTATATTAAACAATTGGAGAATAGTTGAAAACCATGTTCTTTAAGGCCCCCTTGGGTACTTCCATCACATTCTTAATAAGGATTTTTTTTTTATGAACCTATGAGGTTGACTATCTCAGCCAAAATCAGATGCCTTTGGAGAGGATGTTTAATAGGGTAATAAAGGCAATATAAGGGGCCTTCCAAAGCTTGTAGTTGTATTCTTCTTAGATTTATACTGCTAATTGTAGTTTTATGTTGCTCCAAATCAAAATCTGATTGGATTTCTTCCCTCATTCAGGGCAATACAAGAAGTGTAGGAGCCTTCAAAAGATCATAATTGTATTCTTCTCAAATTTATCCTGATAATTGTAGTTTTATATGCTTCACAAAACAATCTTCATGGATTTCTTCCCTCTTTGTGGTAGGCTTCGAAAATTAGATTATCTTGCATAGGACACTAAGATTGGCTGTAAAATGAATGTGTGATACTCTTGAAAAGGATTGTAATTGCATCCTTGTTGAGTTTCCTTTTAAAATTCCTCAGGGAGGTAGATTTCTGTGCCCAAGAGTAGAAAGTAGTTTTAATGAACTAAACTATTTTCTTTCAGTTTTAGCTTAACTTGATTGCTTTTGATCACTAAAGGTCTCTGGCATCCAATGGCAACTATAAATTATGATTGTTCAATTTTTGCTTTGCATGTCTGTCTTGTTTTGTCCATGTTATTAGCAGACAACAGTAGGTGACTTGATCCAATTTTAAGTACTGGAAGTGCATATAAGTAAATATTTCTAGCCAGCTTTTGCTGGCTCTCCATTGCAAATCATCCGAAGCTCCCAAGCAAATATTTTTGGTTATCTAATATGTGTCGATCTGTTTTCCTGCCACTTCAATAGCAACTGCCAAACTCTTATATAATAAAGTCAACCCTTTTTCATTGCTAGACTACGGGGTCCAACCAATTACTTATGAGTGCATTGTATTTTGATGCATAGCATGTCATAAATGTGGTTGCCTGGTTTGGGATTGCCAAATCTCACAAAAGTGACAATGCCTGGTTAAACAAGAGCTACCAATCAAATAGATAAGTATGGATTTCAAATACATAAAAAGAAGCATGTAACATTAAACAAGGGAAAAAAGGTTGAAGAAACGAAAGTTTAGCTCAACCATACAAGAGAAAGACACCTAGGAAAACTGATATGAACTAAGGTAGACAATTGCAATAAATAGAGACACAAAAGTTGCAGCAACTACATGTACATCTAGAAGTACAAAAAATAGTTGTTAGCAAAGCACAGATGGCTTACAATGACCATGGTAAATATTTTGAACATGAAAAAGAAGCAGCCTTTTCTCAAAAGAGATTCTCTTTCCTCCGATGGATAAAGTGTTTTAAAATTCATCTTGATGGTAAATCGCAGCCTTGGACTGTCTAGGCATGGGGAACAGTCAACTTTCAATTTTGTGAAAGGGCCATAGTAAGACACATAGGAAAACTGATATGAACTAAGGTAGACAATTGCAATAACTCGAGACACAAGAAGTTGCAGCAACTACATGAGCACTCTAGAAGTAGAAAAATAGTTGTTAGCTAAGTGCAGATGGTTTACTGTTAATATGTATTACATCCTGATCATGGTATATAATTTGGACATCCAAAAGAAGCAGCCTTTTCTCAAAAGAGATTCTCTTTACTCCCATGGATAAGTATTTTTACACTTCATCTTGATGGTAAACTCCAGCCTTGGACTATGTAGGCCACAAAGAACATTCAACTTTCAATTTTTTGAAAGGGTCATATTACATGAGATATTTACAATTCTATGGAGGAATATTTTATATTATTTCAACACGTTTCTTAATTCATTAGGTCGTAAGCTTGATTAAACCTCTTCTCTACTATCAAACCAACCAATATATGATCGGAAGTAAATCTAATAGGGAAACCCTCATTAATGTATTGAAGTTTTCTTTCTTGAATGTTGATAACATAGCTAGAAGACTCAACAGTCAACAACAATCCTCCCTATAAATGTGTTGACCTTGTATCTTTGCAACAATCGACAATGACACTAAGGTTAATACTGGGTTTTCTAGCTCTTGGTGTCTAAAACGTCTTGCACCCTTTCTCAAAAGAGGGACTTGAGGAGACTTGCTAAGATGGTAGGAACAACCAAAACTTATGTGGTTTCAATGACCAGATGCATTTTTGTTGGATGAATATTGATAGGAATGTAAAATTTGCCTTCACAAAGTGAAACATCCTCTTTGGGAGTTGATCCTAGCTTGATTTTGAAGTGTTTCAATGGATATTCCTAACTTCTTTGATGACTAATATTGCAACATGGTGACAAATGTTAAAAATCCAAACATTCAAATAAATTAGCAACTTGCTTCACACCAATACATTCTCAAAACCCAAGCGTTCACATCCACACTTGTGTGCACACACTCACACACGCGCACATGGTTATGCACACACACACTGTCATGCCCCCAAAATTGTAACACTAAGATAACTAAGCGTTGAAATGCAAATAAATAAATAAATTAATTAATGACAAAATACACATTAAAAATATGAATACAAATATTAATAATGTACTATTATTATAATATTATAAGCATAAAAATATATATTAAAACTAACATATACAAATAAATATTAAATAAGAAAAATATATATTAATATTAAATGGATTAAAGGCAATAGTTTAAATTGAACAGATTAAAGGCAACGGTTTAATATTAAACAGCCTAAAGGCAGCGATATACCTGTGTGACTACATGTTGAGCTTTAACCCAAGGATGAAGGCGGGCTTGTCCAAATCCCTTAATATAATTCTTCATTAGTTGTTTAGAACTTACAAAGTATAAATGCATTTGTTTCCTGTGCATTCCAAAATAAACAAGCTTTAATTTTAAAGAATGTATGACCAAACAGAACTAATTCTGAAACGCAGAAATTTTCTGGAGATAACTGTACACTATATGAAGTACTGATCAAAGGCCATCCCAAGTGAACTGATTATAAACTATTCTTTACTTCCATATCATTATATAACTGAACCTTATTCTTCAGCCCAACCAACAAATTGTACTTATAAACTACATGTTTAAAGCACATTACATGGACATGATCTACTATATGCTACTGAAACTCTGAGAGAAATCTACTGAATTTTGTATCGATAGTAAAAGCATATTCAAATTAAAAAGATATTGAACACAAGAAATAATGTCCTTTATTATCTAAGTGTTGGAATGAACCATTTGTAAAATTCATATTAAAAGATACACAAGTTTTCCCTCTAAAAAAAAATGACATGGATATTATATTAAGCCCATTTAGTAACAAAATGATTAACCCAGGGATAAAAGAACAGAATATAAACTTAAAGTTGTTATCCTTTATGCAATCATCTTCTATAAGAGACATGCTTTATAGAAAATACAGAGATTTGTACCTAACTGTTATTTCGATCTGGTGAATCGAGTAATTTGATGAAAATGTTAGTTGGTCTTTATGCCCACCTTGCAGCATACCCCTCACTATGGCAAGATGAGTAGAAGTTAACACCACCTCCTTGAATCGAACCCTTTGTCACACTTCTGCAGTATCTTCTCAAGATTCTGCACAAACTGTGTAATGTTGTCAACCATGCCAATGAGATTAAATGGACAGAATTTGCAGGAATGCCGACCATGTAGACTGCCCCAAGATTAATATAAGCACCCAAATTTTGCCATACACATCCTCTAGCAATGCCTGAAGATGAAAGAAAAGCATGTAGCCTATGTAAGCCGGGCTCTCATCTTCCGCATGCCAGACATTGTGAGACTCCAATGACCATTTGTACAATCCACATATTTTCATTAGAGGAGGAGCTGAAACCTATGGAGGAATCGAAATCTGAGGCAGTTTGTAGGATCCAAAGGAAGGAACCACACGCTTCTATCCAGTCAATTCTTGAAAACCAAATACCTCTTTGGGTTTTGAGGGACCTTCTTGAACTTCTGGATTACACATGTGACCAATCAAAGTTAAAACCAATTAATTCATTTACTGCTGATTCGCATGACTAGACATAAAGTTTGTGCGTGGCATACAAGGAATGCCCTCATGTCCTAGAAGCAATGTATGACGGTATGGTCCACTGGTATTGTTGTGTCCTCGTAATCACAAACAGATCTTCTTGGAATGTCCTCATGTCCTAGAAGCAGTGTACCATGGTATGGTCCAATGGTATTTCCGTGTCCTTATTAAAATAATATTTAGCTTATTAATTAATGGTCAATATATTGTATTTTATTGTAGAATATTAGATTAGATCGTTTCTTCTGTTTACTTAAGTTTCTTTTTAGAAACTTTGTAAATTCGCTATAAAGAGATTTCATCTCTTTCATGTTAATATATTGAATTTACCATTTACATGGTATCAAAGCCGGTATGCTAAAAATTGTGATTTTTTTCTTGCAAAAAAAAATCGTGGTTTTTTCTAGTAAATCGTTTTTCTTTCTGGGTGTAGTTTCTCCTTGTGCGACCTAAGTAAATCATGTTTTTCGTGGTTTTCTTTTGAAGCGTTTTTTTCACGACTCGTGTGCATCTGTTTTGAACAATTTCTTTTGGGAAATCATGGGTTTCTCAAAAAAATTGAGGGCCTTTCTTCTGCATCAGGACTCTGCATATTCAGACATTTCTCTCACGATTTTTGACTCGCTCTCTACATGTGACCTCCTGAAAATCGCGATTGTCAAATTGCGTGAGGTTCCTTTCTAGGCGTGATTTTTTGTGCTCAACTTGTTATTCCTAGTGCACTCCTTAGTGATTTTTGAGGGTGTGAGGGTTTGGCCGTTGGTTCTTGTATGCACACATCCTCTAGTTTGGGTCAATTTCTTAGAAATTGGCATTGTGGGTGACCTTTTTTTAAATTTTTGCATCCTACTCGTCTGGGTTTGCAACACCCTTCTGGTGACGAGTTCTTAAATTTTGTTTCAGATAGATTTGCTAGCATGGTTATTTTCTGTTGCTCGTGTGTCCCTTCGCTCTTCAATCCGAGTGTTTTCTTTTTTCTGCTGGCTATTTTGTCCTCAAGATTTGTGCCTTTTCTACTTCTGTCAGATTTCTATCTCTTTTCTATCAGATTTTGTCTGTGACAAATGGCCTCTTTGTCACATATTATGTTGGAGGGCAGTCAGAACTTCAACAACCGCAACTACAACACCTGGAAGCAGCGTATGATGACGATTTTCAAAGATTTTTGTCTTGACCAGATTATTCTGGGCAACAAGACACGACTTACATCGCCTGATAAAGATCAAGAAAAGTTTGACGAGAAAAATCGTGAAGCTGTGATGCTCATTAAACTGTCTATCATTGATGACCAGCTACCTTAGATATCATCTAGAAAATCAGTGAAAGAAATTTGGGATCTTTTGAAAGATCTTCATGAAACATCCGACAAGAGCTGTGCGTTTTTTTTTAAGAACATGTTGTTTTCCATCATGATAGATGAGAACATTAAATTTCTCCCTCCAGAATGAATTTGCACATTGCCCTTGTCGACAACAATATACTCCTCGCTTCCTCCAAAGATAACAGAATCTCTGAAAGGCGTGTACTCAATGAACCAATCCCAACGATGTGTGAAATGTTGAGAAGCACTTGAATCAATAAGAGGCGGTTTGGCTTTGAAAGGTGCTTTCAAACATGCAAATGTCTCAAGCAGGGCCTTCCCCCGTGTATTGTGACAATCAAGGGGTGCTGAAACTCGCCAAGAATCCAGTCTTCCATGAAAGGAGAAAGCATTTTGAACTTCATTGTCATTTCATCTGCCAACTTGTCGAAGATGGATCATTGGTACTACAATATGTTCCGATAGAGGATCAGACTCTTGATATTCTCAGCAAGTCTCTGAGCTCGAATAAGTTTGTTAAATTTAGGGGGCATCTTGGTGTAGTTGATAGATTAACCATTAAGGGAGGGTATTAAAATAATATTTAGCTTATTAATTAATGGTCAATATATTGTATTTATTGTAGAGTATTAGATTAGATCGTTTCTTCTATTTACTTAAGTTTCTTTTTTAGAAACTTTGTAAATTCGTTATAAAGAGATTTCATCTCTTTCATGTTAATATATTGAATTTACCATTTATAGTCCTCGTAATCTTATACATATCTGCTTCTTTTTTTTTGTTCAGGTTTAATGGATTCTTCATATCTGCCCTAAAACCACACAATAATTCCATCTGAAAGTTTTTTTTTTCCCACTGCACTATAATGCAGTAATGACCCCTATTTACATTGCTACACCCGACCTAAATTCCTCTCGAATGCAGTGGTAGAGGTTTATCAACAGGAAAATCTCTATTGACTAAGTGTGGTGGCAAAGGATGGATCAAACGTGGTAGTTGGACTCCACCTTTGTAGCGATGTGGGAGCAATTTCCCTATATATTTCCTTTTAGCTGTGTTAACTTCAGTGACTAATGAGGTGGTGGAACAAAATGGGGTTTTTGTCAACCAAGGGCATAAATTGAAATGGACTGTGTTAGGCATGAAATCTATCTTGGTCAATTTACAAGGATTTTGGAGATTCAAATGTAAAATAGCTTTCTTTATTGCATCCTTTATATTTGTGAGCACACAAGTTTGCAAATTCTGACTGATGTATCGCTTCATTATCTAGATTTCATCAAAACCACATAAATGACACCTCTTGTGATGATCTGGAAGAATTTTTGGGTGTTTAATCTCTTCTGTGTTGAAAGCATTTTATTCATCTATCTAATTTTAGTTTCAAAAGGATCACCTTCTTATCACCTAAACTTGAAACTATCTATGATAAGTGCTTTGCATAGATAGCAAAAAACCTTCTCTTACTTTACAGAAAGTTGCACACCTAATATATTATTCAGATTGATATGACAAAATAATCTTCCTCCTGTCACGTAATATTGCTACCAAGATACCACATAGCTTATGTAAGAAATAATTTTTAACTCAATTAAGGAAAGTGTTGTCTATTGGTATTTGGATATGGTACAAATGCTCGATATTTAAATAGTTTTGACAACTAAATGGAAGCTGTGGCAATTAAACCCTTCACCACTTGGTAGTATTTACCAATAAGCCACCTTTTCACTACTAACTGAAATTGTTCCAGGTGGAAACTAAGACATAATAGATATCCGTGCACAACCAAAGACCAATCAAAATGACATTAACTTGATACAAGCTCATTAATGGTGTGACTAGCATCTTTTGCAAGTAGGTACAATCTTCCGGATTTAGGAAATTTAATAGAAAAATCCTTGATGGCTGACAGATTCAACTAAATCACCTAATTACATAATTTGCCTCTTGTAGCAATGGGTCATAGTGAAACAAGTTTTAACTCAAACATCTACACATGGCAACAAATTTTGGTCTCAATTGAAAGCTCAAGTTATCTACAAAGTGTCATAGATAATGAGCTAGGCGGCCTTACACACACAAGGTGTGATCGTTGCAAGGGAGGAGTTTAAATTTATCAAATGTTTATAACTTGAAATTTTATATACAAACATGTATACAAGTTTTAAGTAACTTTCACTTATATGTTGTATTAGGATTAGTATATATGATCAAAACCTTGACATTATCCTTTATAACATTTTATTGCATTCTTGGGAGTGCTTGCTTGTAGATAGGCATAATACCCAATTATTATGGAGGCATCTTGAGGCAAATAAAATAATCTCCACAGAAGTATTCATGAGCCGAGCAAGGCTATCCCTAAAATTAGGGATAGGTCCATGTTTAGCAAGTGATTACTTGGTACAATTATAAAATAAGATACTTAATGGAGTTGGGTAATAGTTGTTCCAAATTAAATTGATATCAATAAAATACATTTACTGTAATGTCCCCTTTTTAGGACATTAGAAATCACTTAAATAATTAAGTTTAAGCTGTCAAATTTATAATAACTTTGAAGACAACTTAGTTTAATTATTTATTAAAAGCAATTTAAAGTGACTTTTTAAGTCATTATCAAATTATAAAACAAAGGTCATTCTATTGTTTTAAATAAAAAAAGTGAAGGGAGACATAAGGGGGAAAAAAGTAATAAAGTGCATCTTTTATCCCACATTGGTAAAAAGTGTGAATGAACTCTTATGAAAAGTTTATAAAAGTGTTGCAAGGCTCACTTTCATGCTATGCTTGGATTATGCTTGGTTATTATTTTCTCTTGGAGAATTTTTGGAAGCTTGGCTTTTAGCAGGTTTGAGGATGGAAACCCTTGAGCTTGGAGGCAGTGGACGAAAACCCTCAAGCTTGGAGGCAGTGGACGAAAACCCATTGTCTGTTGGAGATATTATTCAAATGTCTCACTTTGTGCTTCAGATTTATACTTCTGGTTATCCAATCCGACTGTAAGTTTTGTGGCTACGATTGGATTTTTTTGTTGTTATCCTTATGAAGATTTGAAGGCAATAATCATTTGTAATTTCGGATCTTATTTCTAAAGCTAATATTATATAATTTACATTGAAACTGTTTGCAAGTTGTTGGATAAATTGAAATCTGTCTGCATGCAAATTGTTTGTTAAATTTTTTGTGAGAAATTTGGAAAATTGGGGCAAACATCCCTAGGGGATGTTACATTTACTATATCAAAGTATTGGTAGAATCCTTTTAGAAAGGATATATCTAATTTAGAGGAAGACCACAATTGCATTCTCTAAGGCATATACCAATTGTTAAAAGATGTTCTTTATTAAAAGTGCAATAAACTCTTCTAGCCAAGGAGATGAAAAATAGTGCAAAGATCAAATAATGTTATGAATGGTTTTCAATTTTTTTGAAGTGTTCGCATGTATTTACATAATCGTAAGCACCCATGATGAGGAAAATGGTGAATAAAGCAAATAGATAGTTGTCCTAAATAAATACATAACAATAGAACAAAAATATATAAAAATCTTCTCTGAATATGAAAGAAAAGTTGTAAGTCATTCTAGAGCTAGACCACTAAATTACATTTAAAAGTATTCATCCATCATTAAATGTATTATTAATTTAGAAATCTAACAATAAAGTATATTTCATTTTAGGACACAAATAACAAAATTTAAAGTAATATTATAGATTTATGACATTTATAATAGAGCCTACCATTCTGGGTTGCTATTGGATTTCTTGCTTCTAAGTGTCCTTGTCCTCATTATAGGATTGTGGGCTCACCTACGTAATGGTGCACTACAGGATTTGACCCCAATTTCCAACGGCCTTTCGTCGGAATCTCAATGATACATTGTCGGCTGGCCGACGATTAACAGAAGTCAGCGCCGTTGCTCAAATTTCGTCTACATCCCGATGGGCTGCAAAATGTCGACATCACGACGCACGCTCGTTGGAACCGCGACGCCAACTTCGTCGATCGCGCGACGAACAGTGCTCGGATGATGGGAGGCATACCTTCGCCAAATCGTCGGATTAACAACATAAGTCCGTTGCCATTACGACACAAATTCGACGTATTGGCAATATCGTTGAGAGATCAATATTGTTATAGCGATCAAAATTGCCTGAGAAGATATTTCAGGAGGACTGAATTTTTGTCTCAGCGATAACTTTTCATCGTCGAGATACACATCTTGTCTCATCGACGAAGCACGAGGGAAGCATATCGGCAAGACATATATTATCAGAGTAAGTTCTGAAGGTCTACCCGAGCAGCTATATGACACCGATAAGATTACATCAGCAGGAGTCTTGAAGACATAATTTAGATTGAAATAGCGACAGAAGTTCGTCGAACGAGCGACGAAATAGGCAAGTCATTACGGAGAAACTTCGTCGGATAGATTGCAAATTCGTCGGATGTTTTTGCGGTTCATCGTATATTCGACGAGAAAGTGCACTTTTAAAAAAAAAACCTATTCGTTGAAAGATCAAGACTATTATAGCGATCAAAATTGCCTGAAAAAATATATCGGGAGGATTGGTTTTTTGTCTCAGCGATAACTTTTCATCGGCGAGATACACATATTGTCTCACCGAGGGAAGCATATCAGCAAGACATATATTATCGGAGTAAGTTCTGAATGTCTACCCGAGCAGCTATATGACGCTGATAAGCTTACTTCGGCATGAGTCTTGGCGACATAATTTAGATTGAAATAGCGATAGAAGTTCGTCGAACGAGCGACGAAATAGGCAAGTCATTACGGCGAAACTTCGTTCGATACATTGCAAATTCGTCGGATGCTTTTTGAGGTTCGTCGTAAAATTGACGAGAAAGTTCACTTTTTTTTAAAAAACTTATTCGTTGAAATGTAGGCATATCGGTGAAAGATGAAGACTATTACAACGATCAAAATTGCTTGAGAAGATATATCGGGAGGATTGGTTTTCTGTCTCAGCGATAACTTTTCATCGGCGAGATACACATATTGTTTCATCAAGGGAAGCATATCGGCAAGACATATATCATCGAAGTAAGTTCTGAAGGTCTACCCGAGCAGCTATATGACGCCGATAAGATTACATCGGCAGGAGTCTTGGCAACATAGTTTAGATTGAAATAGCGACAGAAGTTCGTCGAACGAGCGACGAAATAGGCAAGTCATTACGGCGAAACTTCGTCGGATACATTGCAAATTCGTTGGACGTTTTTGCGGTTCGTCGTAAATTCGACGAGAAAGTGCATTTTTTTTTAAAAACCTATTCGTTGAAAGATCAAGACTATTACAGCGATATGAGGCCTGTTTGTAGCAACAATAATGATAACCATTTTCTTGGTTGTCATACAAGCCATCTCCATCAACAGAGCTTTGAAACCCACAACACAATGTTCATAGTGAAAAGTTAGCACTTTCTTTCATCTTTGCAGATTGGTTTGATGCTTCAAACGATGCATTTTTTATATTGAAAAGTGCTTTACTTACCTTTTTGAGCTTCTCTTTGTTTTGAGAGTAGTTTAATAATCTCTACTTAACAGGGCCAACCACGTGAAGGTGGAAGCTCATTTGGCCCTTCCCTCCGTCCCCCCTGCCCACGCCCCCTCACATCACTCTCAATTCCCCATACCCGATCATATAACATTAATCATTCATTCATCCATTAATAACATATAACATTCATTCATTCATCCATTAATAACATATAACATTCATTCGTTCGCGTATAACGTTTTTAATTTAACGTATTGATTCATTTGACTAACTTATATTTCATTTTGGGTTTACATATTATCAAAAATATGGCTGTCATAATATGATTATAATCACTTTTTTTTTTGTTTCTTTTTTGTAGCTAAAAAATGCTGAAGTGGAGTATCATTTTCAAAATCATTTGTCCCCCCTTGAGTTGTTTTGAGCTCTGCTCGTGATCTTAATGTATGCCTAGTCATGTACTCACAACCGCGTGGATGCGACTGCAAGGGGGGGTCTGCTGCAATAGCAAAGAAATGTTAAATTGATATATTTTATTATTATTGTTACACGTATTTCATTAACTAAAAGAACATCAGAGTGGTGCTCTTTACCTGGTTGGTCCACATCATGTTCCTATTGAACACCCTCTAAATCCTGATCTGGAGTTGAAACACGAAAGATTACATTAATTAATACACCAATTGCAATTAAAAATGTTTAAAAGAACATTAGAGTGGTCCTACTTACCTGATGGAGCCACATCATGTTCCTGATCTTGTCTAGCCTGATCATGCTCAACATGTTGATCATGCTCTACATGCTCTAAAGTTGAAACACGAAAGGTTACATTCATTAATACACTAAATGCAATTAAAGATGTTTAATTGTATTAATCCATATTGTGTTTTGTATAGCACATGAATACATCTAGTACTGGGATGCACACCATGGCCTTCATCGACAGGTTGTGCTCTACCCTCACCAGGCTGCATTCCAATGTCATGTGCAGGATTATCATTGCTTATCTATGTAAAACAAATAGGCACATTATTATGGTGGAAATTAATATTGAACAGATTGCACAAGTATTCAATTTGAAATAAACTTTATTGAGTTTATTTACCTGCATGTTGGATGCAGTGGAAGATTGTGTTTGCCCAGTCAAGACTCTTAGTTGTTCAGTCAGGGCTCCATAGCCTTGGTTGAAGACAATCTTTAGGTCCTTTTGTGTGGGCACTCTGTTGAAATCAAAGCCCTGCATTTTTGCATGCGATCATGAATTTTGCTTCTATGATGTGATAAAACCAAAATTGTTTGCAATTTATTATTTGGATGCAATATTTCATTTATTGATACTTACAAATCATGTGGCTACTTTCATATAACCACCAGAGCCAAGTTTGTGCTGCCCGTGTTTTTCTAGTCTTGCCTTTGTTGCCTTTGATGTGTCGGGCAGCCTATGAAAAAATTGAAATACGTTAGATTATGTAAAAAGAAAGATTAATCAGTATATAATTAAATTGTTGATAGTATTACATACCTTCCTTGGCCCAGTAGTATCTTTCCTTTCTTCTTTTCAGCCTTCTCCTTTCCATCCGACACCAAGTCCTTCCACTCCCTTTCCAGAATCATGTGGGGACGCTCGTACTTTCTATTCTTCTCTAAATGTGACCTATATTGGTCCCTCACATACTTTAGATAGGTACCAGCTTTCTTAAGGGCCTTGGTTCGGTTGAATGTTTTATCACTGAACAACACAACTAAACTGTTAATGAGCTCATCTTTTAAATCTTGATTTTGGGAATTCCACCATATACGTATGGTGGGCCTAAAGAGCTCCAATGAAATATCACTTAGATGTTTATAAAAAACATCATTTCCTACAATTATAATGTAGGAAAATATTGCCATTTTGTAAATCAATATAATAGGGCGCTATCCCCACTATTAGCACTTACTTAAAAAATAATAATAATAATTAAAACATTTTAAAGTACCTGGGACCTTCTCTATCTTTATGGGAAGGAAATCCTCGGTCACCACAAATATGACCGGCAATGTTCCCGTACTAGTAATATGGGAAGATCCAAGAAATGCTACTAAAACATCACCAGTAGTAGTGGCCTTTGCATCCACAGGTACTGACACATGTAGTGGCATGTGTTCCTTGCCAGAGGGTGGACTACAGAATGCCTACATGGTATGTGTTGCCGATATTTCAGATGACAATATAGGCACAGATGATGGGGTCGGATGATGTGTTGTATGTGTAGGAAGATCAGGATTGACACTTGTACCATCCCCTACTTCCTAGGAAACACTTGCAGTACCTTGATCACGACCAGTAGCATGATCATGAGGACGCAAATAATCCTGTAAAAACAACACATATTTTAGTTCATGACATAAAAGAGTACAAAATATAAAACCATGAATGAACTTATGTTATAATTAAAGATCTCATGACAACTTACTTCCAAGTTCTGTGCTCTCTCAGACAATATTTTAACCCTTTCTCTTATCTCATTTGTTTGAGGCACTACAAATACCAGCTGAAGGATTTCTTGATTGCATTTTTTTTGGGCCTTCCTCATCATATCCACAGGGTTTGTGGAAAATGCGATGTCATCATCACATAATAGTGACTGCACCTCCATATGGATGCTCTCCTATACTGCTGGTGCCTTTCCCCGATCAGCCAACTGCAACAAGAATATTAAAAACATTATCAAAATTAACCCAATAAACTCATGAAAAAAACATAATAATAAAACATTTTGCTCGTATCTAATTTGTACAATTACAATGACGTAAACCTGTCGGATAGAAGCGCCTGAAGATGGATCGCGATCTGTGCTCTGGGTCGGAGCCTTCCTCATATGATCAATGTCCCGCTGTGACAAAAATTAAATATAAAAAACATTATCGAAATGAAACCAATAGACTTACGAAAAAAAACATAATAATAAAATGGTATATTGGAGTCATTAATTGGAGGTTGGGTAAAATGGTATATGTATAGTACATACCACCCCCATAGTAATTGTGTTTGTATCTAAGCGATTCAAATTGTAATCGATTAGCAACTCTTCCCCTGCAGTTATTGATTTTATCGCACATACGAATACACGGTTTCCCTCTCGCACCTCGAATATACAATTGGGTTGCTTATTTGTTGACCCAGGTCATGTACTATTTATAAACCCTACAATATTCCCTGATGCTTTTGGCCTCCTGTCAATGTACCTAGCCACTCTTTTATTTTGATCCTTATCTTTTAGTTGTATATAATTTGCTGATAGTGCATACCTACGCATACTTCGTGTATATCAAACTAGCTGCATCCAATCTTTGTAACTGTAACAAGGTCCAACATACTCCATCAACTTAGTAACTTTTTCATAACAGACCTTTATGCTATCCATGCAAAATAGGCCCAAACCATGTAATGACGATGGTGCTATGCGATATATCCTCTCGTTGACACAAAGATAAGTTTTTATTGGAGGAAGTTCCTTGGGTACCCATTGTTTTTGTAGATGTTTGTACCTCAAGGGCACCTCGATGTTGCCTATGCTCTCATCATCATAAGAACATGACCCCCTTCAACAAGAAAAAATTCCATGCGTTTACGAAATTTTCTTCTAATCTTTTGACCTCTAGTTGATCTCCCTCTTTTAGACCTACTACATGTCTCGCTTTCCTCTTCTCTTCCTGAATTTCCCTCGCTTGAGGAAGACAAATCTGACAAATACCTATTTTGTGGTGCTTGCACTCATAAGGATGTTGGATGAAGTTCTTTCATGGTGATGTGATCCGAAGGTGACATTATGATTAATTTATCATTTCATCGCTAGAAATTGACAGGTTATAAGGTAATCAAGTCTTGATAGATTACAAGTTATTGTTACTACCGTCCAAATGTGTCCATCACAAATCAAATCTACTTAACGTCTTTGTGCAGCGTCTTTGCAAGCATAAAGTAACTTCAAATGATAGTTTGGAGTTAGTTCTTTCTTCTTTCAGCAAGTATTGTAGCTCATTTTTGGAGCTTTCAAGAAAAAAATAGCATTGTAACTCATTTTCACAGACTTGTACTCAGCTGTATTTTTACCTTTCAATCAATAAAAGCAAGCTATTTTTCCTTCTCAATACTGGATATTGTGTGATAACATGAAATTATTGATATTTCCTTGTGATGATAATGTTTATCCTTCGTTCTAGTCTAGTTTCTCATAGCCTTTATACAAAAGTGCATGTTTGTACAGGTCATAGTTTGTGTTCTACCAATTCTATGTAGGATTCAATTGTGAAGTCAAACATTCGAGCCTCTAGGAAGGTCATTTGTTGTTCCACTTGAGTTTTTCCATAAACTTCAAAGCCTATCTATGAAATACTTATGCAAAACATGTCAAAACTGAGTTATGTATATTGCAGTGAGTTTTATTGATCACATTGTGTGTCAAAACAACATTACAAATCCTTAATATTTGGTGCATCACGCTAGGAGTTAGTTTTATTTCATGTTTCCTCCTTACCCTTTTCCCAACAAGTATTTTTAGGTGACTACCATAAGAGCCAACTTACTCTGGAGGTTCTTTTCTGCTCTAGGTAACCCACAACCTAGAAAATTCCCATGTTTCACCAATATGTTAAGTTCTGCAACTTAGGAGGGGTACAATATTGAGAGATAACAGTTATTGGCATGCTTGGTGGGACTAGTATGATGGACTTCTCATCAAAATACTAAGATATTTGGTGTTTTACTCAGTATTATTAGCCTTTGGAGGCAATATAAACAACACCATGGTGACTCTAATTACATATCAGTTGGTTTTAGTAGTCCAAATCCATGCAACCAAGAAGAGGAAAGTGTTGTAGAATCTAAGCCAATTAAAATTCCAATTTTTAAAAGTTTTTCTTCAAACCAATAGTTGATTCGTAACCAAGATAATCCCTTTCAAATCCCCTTACCAGTTGAATCTAACATGGACAACTATGATGAAATTGTTAAGTTGGAAGAGCATGTGTTAACAATCCCAAGCTTCAAGAAAATCACTTCTTCTCTTCCTCAAGAGTTACCAAAGCCTCCTATACTAGCCAATCCTCTATCAACACTCCCTAAAGCTTTTGAGGAGTTGCTCGGTCATTTCAAATAGGAGGAGGTCGAGATAGTAGTGAAACAAGAGTTTTTGTTTTCAATTCAAGACTCAAAACTGATTAAGGATCTTCCTCAAGTGGAAAGAACTTGTGAGGTCAGTTATGAGGAGGAAAAAGAGATATCTATTGTTTATAAGCCTATGAATGGTGTGAATAATGAAAAATCTAAACTTTTTCAAGTAGAAGTCGAGGGTGATTAGTTGGAAATCAAGGTACAAGGAAACTGGATGGGTTAGAAAGAAGAGTTGATCTTCCCATTTGATGAGTTGTCTTGTTTTGTTGTGCAGGATGAAGATTCGAAGCAACAAGAAGATATCAAACAATTCGATGAGTTGCTGGTTAAAGAGGAAAAATCAAACATGGATCAAGAGGAAGAATATGCTCTTGATGAGGAGTCTATTCTCTCAAGTCAAGAAACTTATCATGAAGTTGATTTGCAAGATCTTAGCTATTTGGAGGAACTTCCTTTCTGCTGTACAAAAGAGCTTAAGGTTGGTATAACAAATGAAAGTTTGTTGGAAGAGGCTACTACATTTTTTGAACATTTACCTTCACTCATTGAAGAAGAAAATCCTGATTTGGAGTGTACTAATGAGGATTTTGAGCTTGGACTAGCTGTTCCTAAGAGCCTTCCAAGAGCTGATAGCTTTGATGAGTTATTAGCTATCTTAATGGAAGAGGATGGTCCATTGACCATGGATGAGGAATCAACATGGAAATTTATCATGTAAGGTGAAGGTAATGATGTTATTTCTAATCAATCAAATTGTCTTCTCTCTTGTCTAAACTTAGCCATGAAACAGGACAACCATAAAAAAGTTAGAAAGGTTTGTTGACGCGTGGGCGTCGGTGTTATCAATTAACGAATGAGGTGGGACCCGTTCCATGGTGATGTGGTACCTAATGGGCAATATTCTTGCTCCCTTGCTGACTAGAAGGAGGATGTGTCATTTTCAAACTACTGTTGACCAAATTTGGATCGTCCGTCTGGCCAACTGTATCTTTGATCAACGGCGTGTTTTCAAACAAACTGGTGCTGTACTATAGCCGTTCTATCTCGTGCGAGCGAATAGTAATGGTCAAGTTCGACTCGGCCTGCGTAATTAAATGCTAAATAACCAGTGGATTGCTATTTCAGTGTTGCATTCTGGTTTATAAGAATTCCTCGGTGTTTAGAAAAGCGGCTATTATCTCAGTTCTCCATTATCGCGACAGTGACGCTTTGCAAAATAAATAGTAAGTGATACGAACGCCTTCTTTTGTAATTTCAGAATATACTAGCGTTGCCTATTGAATAATTGGCGATTGTGTCCTTTTCGATTCTTGGTGAATTGTTAAGCAAATTGGCTGTTAGAGCTTATATAGGTCAATTCTAGTGATTTGTGTGCATATAAATTTTTTTTCTGTAACGGCAGTCGAGAATAGGGTGTAATTATTTGTTTTTCTTTAAGAAAACCCTAGTTCAAATCCCCTTCTGTTTAAAATATATGGCATCCAAGGCACGAACTGTTGGTCCCAAGGCTACGCTTAGGGGTTACTCACAAGATATTATTGATCTGTTGAAACCTTTTACGAGCAAGAAGCGAGAAGGAAGGATATTGTTCTATGGACCCGTGATTCATGAAGGTTTAATGGACAAACAGTGTACAATCCATGATGCCGAATTGCTGTACACTGGTTGGCAACTCTTTTCCAATTGGTTTGGAAATAGAAATTTGCCTGTTCCTTTGTGTAATCCATGGAGACTGGACTTGGGTAAGCTGGTGGTACCGAATGTCTATGAAGATGTAGACTTATTAAAAGATATTGCTGCAAGGTACGATCCTTTAACTCGAATTGTCAGAACACATCTTGGCAAGCCTATGATTAAAGTAACCAGAGAGGAAATTGCAGAGATTTTTGGCTTACATGAATGGAGCCAAGATATGATTCCCATCAAATTGGAGGTCTTCAAGGAAGAATACAGAAACACTAAGGGTTTGATAAGGACATCCCTTTTGATACCCCATTTGGCTGTGTCGGGAAGAGGGAAGAATTAAAAAAAGGTTGTTATTGGCAAGAATGAGCCTGAACCTTTCCCGGTAGACTACTTCGCCCCTCATTTCAAGAAGACCATCTGTGCACTATGTCAAGTTTTGGGGATTGACCTGAAGAAGACTGTGCCTATAGAGATAATGTATATGGCTGTCAACCTCCAACACCCTGGTTATAATGTGGTATATGACTTTGCCACTTACCTTGTAGAGAACATAGATTCTAGCTTAACAGCTTTGAAGCTGGGAAAGAATTGGTTAAAATTCAGATGGTTTTCATTATTGATTCATATGTTTTTATATAGGGGTTAGAAGGTATTTGAAAAAGATATGGAGTTGAGGAAGATGGAAGGAGATATTGAAATGCCTGTCCAATATTGGACTAGGGTCTTAGACAAAAATGATCATAAGTTTGATTATGTCACCTTTCATAATATTTTTGGATCTAAGTTAAGGAAGGCTTTAGTTGTTGATCCACCCAGGATTCCAAAAGAAATTTACGACTTTCTAAGACCTATGGAGAGGAGGCCTGAGCTGAATCTAACCCACAATTGGGGTGATATTAGCCCCAATCACAATATTACAATCTTCAGGGTCTTTGACACCAATGCCATCCCGTCTGTCCTACCTAAAAAAGTTCCTCTCAAACTTGGTTTTGTAGAGATTATGAGGCAATTGGGAGCATCTCAAGATTTCCATTTGCTTGCTGAACACAAGAAAGGATCCTTTTTCCCTGAATATACAACTTTTGCAGATTTTGTTATGATAAAGGGAGGGTGGAGAAATTTACACTTGTTACTCAAGCCATATAGATTGAAAACTGTACGCCCTAGGAATTATGATCCTGAGGGTTTTATCTCCCAAATGAAGGCTAGACATCAGACTGGAACCTTTGTTCACAATTTCTACTATCTTGAAGATATCATTAAGAATATTTTTGATGAGGACTTACAGGATGAGAGAAAGGTAATGTACATTGCCTATTCAAAAATGGTAAGTAAACAGGAGAAAATACATGGTTTTGATCCTGTACCTGATGCTAAAGATGAGCTCAGCAGGGCAATCTATGTTCTTGATAATTTCGAGAGCATGGTAGGAGTCTTGAAGGAGGAAAGGATTGTAGAAGGAAAGGGAAAGTCACATGTTACTGAGCAGCACCTTGAGATAAGAATCGAAGAAAGGCCTACCTACCATCCTCAAGGGAAAATAAAAGTGTTTTCAAGAAGGAAGAGAAATAGGACAGAGGAAGTTACGATAAGTGGTGCATCATCCGTCCTAAGGAAATCAGTATCTGGTATTATTGATCTAGATTCGCCTCCGAAGAGTTCATAACAGATTAGCACATCATCCCCAAAGAGGCCTAGAACTGATAGTATGGGGGATGTTGGCCAGAAAGGTAATGATGAGGAGGATATTATTGTAACTCCGGATGAAATAAATCCAAAAATGCCACTAGATCCGACTTACATTGCAACGAGCTCAAGAGCCATCACCCTAAGATTGGGGAAGAATGAGATTAAAGGAATTGCAAATAGTGATGATTTGAGAATGGAAGCTTGCAAAGAATTCATGATAGATGACTCTTTTATCCATACCCGTGCTTTTGAAGATTTTGTATGGAGAGCTCATCTCTCATCTTATACTGAGCAGGTAGCACATGAGAGAAGTTTGCACCTAGAGCTTCCAGAGCAAGTAATTCAATCAAAGGTCAGAGTTCAATTGAAGGAGAGGTTTAAGGAAATCACACCAGAACATGGCAGAACATTGGTTCAAAAGTGTGGGATATTGCTACTCCTTGAATGGGATATTGCTGATGCTGTAGTATTTGATACAGTAAGAAGGGCAAATAAACCGCTTCTTGCAACAGAGGAGGAGGCGACATTAGCACTTAAAGGATCAACTTTCAGTAAAGAGTGGGATTCTCTGGCAATATGGTCACTATCTATAGGGTCTCGAAAACCTATTGTTGTTGAAACATCCAATTTTAGTGGTCATTTGATTGTGAAGAGAGTTGCTGATACCCCTGCCTTGGAGGTTATTGACATGGTTGTGAATGTTGCCAAATTTACTAGGGCAACTGTGGAGGACTTAACTAAAAATCGAGATACTCTGAGGAACCAATATAATGACATTATTATTGAATATAATAAGAGTCAGCAAAGGGTGGCGGAATTGGAAACAGAAATTGCCTTATTAAGGCAACAAATGGAAATCTTGAGATCCCAAAAGCAGGTTAGCTCTAGCCAAATTATTGCTAACCCACCAATTGATCAACCCCAACCTCCTGCACAGGTTCAATCTTGGGCTATGGTCCCGTATAATATGGGACAAGTGCCTATTGCGGTTGAGAAGGCCAGTACCTAGAGCGAAGATCCTTCTAGGGAAAAGTTACTCTAGCAGATTGAAGAATATAAGGAGATGGTAAATCAAATCCGGGATGCAGTAGGAAGGAATAATTCAGAAATTGTTGATACTGTGTTAAGACATCTACATAAATGGGTCCAGAGTAAGCTGAATGGTGTTCATGCGAATTATGCCTTGATGCTGCAAGCACTTGAATTGTTTCCAAGGGATAGAGAATTGGCTATCCCTTTGCTAAATAGATGGGGCCCTAGAATGGAAAAATTGAAATTTATGGCAGTTGGAGCAAAGCAGCATGGGAATAAGTATCCTACAGTCATGACAACATATCAATTTGTTAAGACTATTGTTGAACAAAAATTCCAGGGGTCTACTGCTCCTATGGAGTCCAAAATCAAAGCACTGAAGGATATTAATGATGGAAAAAATTTGACTCCACTACCTCATATTTTGCATAGTCAGGATAGTGTCAAGCCTTTGTAGGCGTGGAAGGAGCAAATGAATAATATAATGACCGCCCAAACTCATGAGATATGCAAAAATGCTGATATTCGCATGTTGGAGAACACTTTAGAGAAGTTATCACTTGTCATTAGTTTCCTGGAGAATTTTGACAAGACAGCCACGTCATTAATGATAAAGTATGTACCTTATCGAAAAATGGTGGACCGGGTGGTGGCTTTCAATTGGCCGTCGGAGGAAGATTTTGAGTCATGGAAAAAGATGTTTATTGATGAACTTGAATTATAAATAATGGGGATGAGAGTTGCAATTTGGTCATGTAAAACATAGGTCTGGCCTACGGTATTATATTTTGAAATGCATTCTCTTCTCGGATTCAGGTACAAATTGCGCAAATAAAATCAGCACATGGAGTGGTTAAAAGATGCTTTGGTGTCAAGGAATCAATACTTGGAACCATGATTTCCTTTCCTCCGTAACAAATTAATCATCATTTTGTTTTAAGCTTTTCTTCTCTTACCAAGCAAATGATTTAAAGATAACTGATTAGGAATTAGCGGTCCAGTAAAAAATGGACATGTGTATCCTTTGGCCTAAAGCTTGTTTGCTCCATTGTTTTTATAAAAGGGAATTTTGGGCCAAGGAATAGGTCTGTTGAAATTACTTAAGATACGTAAGAGAAGAATCAAGTAGAGAGAGAAAAGAATATGTCCAGTTTTTTGAAGCTTTGAGTCTGTTTGGGAACTTAGTAAATCATGGGGTTTTGGAGCATACTTATGCAAATCTTGTGATTGTTTTGAGTCTATTTTCTCTCCTATTGTAATAATTTGCATGAATTTTTAATGAAAAGTCTATCAAAGATGATGTTCGTTAAATTTCATTTGTCATTTCCTGCGGATTATGTTCGACTATAGCTCTGGTTCAATGGACTTGTTAAATGCTTCAGTTGTTCAATAAGTTCATGCAAATTAGCACATAGGATTTGCTAAAGAGTAATAGATTCATGTATTGATGAATGGATGGTAATGCCTTACATACAGATCATAGATGCTTTAGATGAAAGTTACCCTGTAGTTCAGTTTCCAGTTTGACTCTGTGCTTTAGGATATGGCACTGGTACTCTGACTGCTTATTGTTGTATTTTTTGTTATAGCTTCAGGCAATTTCACTCGAATATTTCATAAAAACACACTTAGGTTTTATTTCAATTCCTTGTTAAATAAGAGCTGAATTCTCCTGAGAACTAGCCAATTTCTTGAAGGATTATCTTGTTTAAACTTAGATTGGAATTTATTTGTTGTTTATCCACGTATGAGCAAATCATTCTCATCATGAATGACAATATATTTTAGGGATACCCTCCTGGATCTTACAGAGTCCGAAGTGTAGGAGAGATAACAGTTTTGTTGCATTTTTCTCGTTAAGTTGGCACAGTGCCTTCAGGAATTTTAAAATTGAGTATGGCAAGCTCATAGAAGCTTCTGCAGGTTCTACTTGGGTTGTAAAAAACGCCAACATTATGCACTATTTTGGATGAGTTACAACATTATGCAAGACTATTTCTCAAGTCTTGTCAAGTTCCAAGAGTCGACACCATGCCCCAATGGATAAGTTTAGGCAACTAGTGAGGATGTTTAGCAGGCAAACATATAGAAGATGTCACCAATTTTTTTACCTAATTTAGCTTCTAACTCAATCAAGTAAAGTTGGGATAGTTTTTGCAAAAATAAAGATAAAGGTACACATTCAATTCTACTAAGTTACATTCATATACACAAAAGTATTATCAAATGAATTGCAGTTCATTATGCAAATGTATACAAGAGAAAGATTGCACAAAATTTTCACAAATGTTTTTTATTGATAATTAAAAATTTATGGTGTCCCACACAAGTTGTGGGAAGAACTATTTCAATACAATATAAGACATAAACTATACATTTGAAGAAATAAAAAGGAAAGAGCATATGGAAAGAGTAGGGATCTGTCATTGCCTAAATGATGAACCCCAAAGTTGAATTGTTGCCTAAATGATACACCCCAAAGTTGAACTGTTGCATCATTGGAAAAGTATGATCAAATTCATCTATTATGAAGAATTGGTCTATGTGCCTCTAGTAATCACTATAAAAATGTGAAAGACAAAGCTATTTTATTTTTTCTGTCTTATCTTATACCATTTTACGAGAATGGGGGGGCCAATGTGCGAGAAGATCTTTGGAAACTAGGCATGAAAATTGCAAGTTAAAGAGAATGGGGGTGCCAAACTTATAGTACTCGTTGTCCCTTGGTTGTCGATTTTCCCTAAGTGCCCTC
Organism: Sequoiadendron giganteum; assembly: GCA_007115665.2. NCBI lineage: Eukaryota > Viridiplantae > Streptophyta > Pinopsida > Cupressales > Cupressaceae > Sequoiadendron > Sequoiadendron giganteum. The sequence continues at coordinate 531,890,711 of CM021108.1, forward strand.
AACTTGGTCCTCGGCGCTGGTATTGACCTTGTTTTAGCTCCAAACTCTTCGTCGGCGCCAGTATTGACCTTGTTTTCACTCCTCCAAAGTTTTCCTCAGCGCTAGTATTGACCTTTCACTTGTCCAATTTGATGAGCTACAACCTGCTTTAGTTAGGTTTTAGAGTATGTTAATTAAATTTTAAAAAATTATGGCGCCATTTAGAGTAGTGAATATAAAGCAAGCAAAGCCTATTATGGCGCCATTTAGAGTAGTGAATATAAAGTAAGCCAAGCCTATTATAGTCATGAGGGAAATAATAAAACTCCTAGGATACTTTGTGAAACCATTTTCCTTGGTTAAAGGGAGGCCATAAAATATACCTTTGGATTTTTTCAATCTTCAAATATGAGGATTTGCAAGGTTCTTAGCAACATGAGTAATGGAAATGTGTGCAACAAGAATTTTTGAACACACATGGAATCTCCTTGCCAAAGAAAGGGGCTTCATAATTTAATATGATAATTTTTCTTAGCTCTAGAATCAACTTTTAAATCTTCTCCTAATAGGGCCAAAATCACATCTTCTTGTGTTTGAGAAGTCACCAGCACTGAACATAACCGTCAAGCAACTTTTCATCAAGATTATAACATCACCGTCGATTTTGAGCACGTGCATCTCGGAGCCGCTTTAGTAACCTGTCATATAATGTACTAAAACTCGACATAAATATTAAAGCACTTTGATTAATAGTAATGTTATAATATTAATATATTATATAACAATATTATATTACATTATATGAATTATAATGATATATTTGATATATTAAGATTATATATAATCTATATATAGATTAATAGTAATTATATTAGATTATTAATATTATTGGTATATTATTAATAATATTAATATTGTATTAGATTAATAATAATTATAATATTGTTAAATGATTAATTATATTACAAATGAACGTTGCTTTCAAATTCTTAGCTTTGAATGAATGGTTGAAGCACCAATGTTGAATGTTGCAACTCTAGTAGGCATGAATAGAAGTAGAGGAGATTGTTTGGGAGAAGAATTTTTTCTAGTGCTAGGTTATAGGTTATATAGGGTTAGGTTATATAGTGTTTGAGCCTAGCCTCAAACACTACAATTAGGGTTAGGTTATGTGTTTTCTTTAGGGTTAGGTTTGGGATTAGGTTTATGGTTATGGTTAGAGTTTAGGGTAATCCAAATCATAACCTAACCCTTTCTCTCGAAACCTTAACCTTGACCCTAACCCTCACCTTTATCCTATCTTTATAACCCTAACCACAACCAAAACTCTAACCCCAACCCTAACCCTAATTACCTAACCCTAAATATTATTTATTTTATTAATTAGTTGCATTCACTCTAATAACCCTAAACCTATCCCTAAACTTAACCCTAGCCCTATCCCTGGCCCTAATCCTAACCCCAACTCTAAGCCAAATATAAAAACAACCCTTAATCATAATTACAATAACCCTAAAACTTCATTCTAGATATAACCCTAATACTATAATCCCTAATTGTAATACTAAACCCTAACCTAATTTCATATCTAATCCCAACCATAACCAAAACTCTAAATCTAACCCTAACCATAAAACATAAACCCTAATCTAACCCTAATCCTAACATTATTTTCCTAACCCTAACCCTAACTCTAAACCTAACACTAACCTGAACACTAAATCCTAACCCTAATTAAATACCCAATCATAACCCTAAATTGTAACATCATCCTTTGAATTGGATACTACATCAAAAATTATGTGTTACAATCATTGCTTCCATTGTTGGCATTTTTACATTGGGATGCATATATTTTTAAAATCAACAAAATCTTTTAATGTCTTGCCAAAATTAATATTATTAATTGTAATATCAAACTTATAAACATGTATCCAATTTAGAACATAAATAAGAAATATATGGTAATAGTTTCTTCAAAAAACAAAGTGATGTGGACTAGAAGGACTATAAGGACTATAATGATTTTAGAATATACACATAATGGATTTGTTGAAAAGGTTTTAGAAACTTTCAAACAAATACAATTGGTAGATGCAAAGAAAAATTCCACAACTTGATGGAACTTCAGTAAATTGAAGCTGGGGTTAGAGGGTTTCTAAATTACTCAGGGTAACTTTTAGTATGGATCGGTCAAAACCCTCTTGTTATGTTTTAACGGTGACCTGTTGCCACGGTGGACCGGTCACTTAAGTGAGGTTTCATACCTCTCGGGTCGTGCTTAATCGTCTCTATTTCACTTGATTTGCCGGTTTTTTTGGCGTAATGGCCTAGGTATTACACCGCCAAAAATTTCAATGCGGGCCCCACTTAAATGTTCCATCTAAGGGTTGATGAGTCGTCTGATCACAAAATTTGATCTTGACCGCTTCTCGCAGATCTCGCAGGTTTGTCTGCTGGTGTCATCAAAGTAGTGCGAGGTTCGCGAGATATGGCCACGTGGCATGAATGGATGAATGGGTTTTCTTCCCGAGGTGTTCAATATGACAGGGGGTCGTCTTTTCACCGGTAATAGCCATCAATAACAGGGTAATCATGATCTCTCGCACACCTCGCACGGGCAGAGTAAATATCCGGGAGAGTGTTGTGAGGTTCGTGAGGGAGTGGCATGTGGATTTTCTTTTCGTGCCAGTGGGATTATATGGGACCCATTGTGCGGTCTGGGTCTATTCTTCTACGGGTTTTTGATTGGATATGTTTTATGAAGGCGTCGATGTGGATTGTCAACATCCATTGACTTGATCTCCACCCTCCGTTTGTTAAAGTGCCTCTTGAATCGGTGGTTCATTTATAGGGAAGAAGTGTGTGAGTTGCCCGCGTGGCATGTATTACTTGGCTGTTGCTCATGTCATTAATGATACAGGTTTCTTTTCTCTCGAGGATCTCCACCTGATTTCCTCCTGCGTGCGAATAGTGTCATCCTGCTAAGGGTATTCATAGTTATCTGGATCATTAACTGTGCAAGTGCTTGAATCGCCTTCAAGTAATTGTACCCTGCATACTGGCTTGCTCTATAAATGCTAACTAAATTGTATGTAACCAGCATTGCATTCTCTTGTCTCTAAGTGCAGTAAGGTTTTTCTTCTATTTGTGGCTGTGCTCTGTTTCTATTATGAGTAAATCAGTTAAGCGAAGGAGTGCGAGGCTGGCTTCACCAGTCATGAAGAAATCCGATTCTCCCATGTCTCGCAAGGCTATTATTAGGAACACTGGGAAGAGGCCAGTACATTGTTCGTCCCCGATAATCATCTCGGATTCTGATGAATCTGAGACTGATTCTGATTATTGGTACTATTTGGCTTCCTTGGCCGATCTTATGGGAGTGGATAAGGAGGTTCTGGCAATTGAGCTAGTGTCTGCATTAGCACCAGGTCTAGTTGTTCAGGAATGTGCTCGCAAGGTTGGTAAAGAGGAGGTGATGCCATCGCTATCGCAGGCTCGAACTCGGAGCGGTTGCTTGTACTGGGGCTGTGTTGCTTCTTCATGATTACTGGCAGTGGGTCTGTTGGACGTGTCTTCTCTTCTCTTGTTGTTCTATCAAGTGGATGTGGATGTGGATATGGACGTGCGCGTGCTTTGCACGAAATTTTGTTTTTCGACTGGTTATTTCATAACCGTTTTGATTCCTTTGTTCATGCACGGTATCATTATGACAAGGAATGTAAATTTGAATTTAATATTGGTGCTGAAATTCAATTTGGTGTCACAATGTAGCCTAATGCTTGTTGCTCTCCTATTCTATAAAGGAGATTTCACGGCTCATTGTGAAGGGTCAGAAAATTTTTGCAATCCGACACTTGGAAGTTATACAGTCCTCTTTATTGTTAAAGTGTTATGAACATTTTGTTTCAGGAAGTCATCCTGGGGTTAGGTTTATATATAGATTAGTGTGATATGCTTTTTTAATTACTGATATCGAAAGAAATCTATAAAATTAAGATGGTTTACTCTCCTGGGTGTGTGCCATGGATTATGAATAGCTTTATCAAAGATTCATCCGTTCAGTTTCAATAGTTAATTGAAAATGTGATTCATTTTCTTGCTTTAACTCAAAAAGTTAATCAAATGCTTGAAAAATAAGTTACATGTTCATGGTTGTATATACACAGGATGCTTGAAGAAGTACTATCTTAATATGCTAAAATATCTCATGATAGTAATGCTATATGAGATGGGTTCATCGTATCTGGATTTTGTTTTGTATGACTCCGTTGCCCTATGGATGAAGCACTAGATAATGTTTGTGTCATTTTATTAGTTCAAGACTGTAGGTTCTAAGCAAGGATATCCAAATACTGAACACAAAACACTTGAATACAACCTTGTCCTCCTCAGGGAGGTATTGTAACAAATAAGTGGGTCAGTTCCGTTGCTCTTTGGTACTGGTAGTCATTCTCTGGTCTGCCAAAACCTTGAGATGATCACTATCCCTTTGAGTGTGTAGGAATTGTAATCTGTACATAGGAAGTGTTCTTACCAATCATGAGACATTCATGTGAACACGTTTAGGTTTACCCACCTTGGTCCTACAGAGCCAAAAGTGTAGGAGAAGTCAGTCCTTTACTGACTCTCGTTAGTTGGCCATTAGTGGTTGTAGTTGTCCTCGATAGGGGTTGGCTACCTCTTAGATATCTGCAACCTCTACATGGATTGTATTTTAAACACCAACACAACCTTCACCAAAATCCTTATTGGTTTCCTTAATATGGGAGATTTGGAACAAGGTATAGACATCCATCAAAGCATAATATGAAGATGATTTTTTCAAATGTTGTGGTTGTAGATGCCCTTTTAAAATTTATACAGAATGTGGAAGGATAGAAAAAGCTTGTGAACTATTTGACAAAATGTCTCAAAGAATTGTAATCTCTCAATTTATTTTAGTGTCTATTTTGTTATACCCCATGTCCCAAATTGGGTATAACACAATAGACACTAAAACAAATTGATAGATTGTTATGAGGGCAGTGATGAGACTTTTCTAATTAGAGTGTATTCCATGAGATTACAATTATTCGAGGCATTGTGTCAAATAGTTCATGAGCTTTGTCTATCCTCCCACATTTTGCATAGATTTCAAAAGGGCATCTACAACCACAAGATTTGAGAAAATTCATCTTCATATTATGTTTTCCTTATGATTGGTTGACTCTTATACTAAATTAATATGTTCAATTTATGTTTCCTACTTGATCTAACTATCCACAAATGGCAATTTAACAGTGGAAAGATATGATCCTACTTTGGTATAAATTGCATATGCAATATCAAGGTATGAATTAATATGTTCAATTAAGAGATGTTAAATGAAATGAATAAAACTAATGTAATGTAAATAAGGGAGACCAGTGCCTTATTGGGTAAAACGGAGTCAAATGAAAGCCTTTAATGAATGGTTTCTATCTAGCAGGTCATCTAATTGTTTGGCATATAACTATGAGTTTACAACTGGTATAAACATGCAAGAGTGTAAATGATAAACCCTAGTTGAGGCAGAATATCAAATCTAATAATTTGATTCTTCTTAATGATCCAAATGGCATTCCCAGATTACTGTAATTTATTGAAAGAAATTTTAATTCTTCTTTAAAGAATCCAATAAACCAAATCACACAAAAACAACAAATGTGTACTGATAAATATAATATATACTTGATACTTCAATTTAAACAACCAAGAAACATCAAATTGGAGACAATCAAATAATCGCAAGAATCCAACAAACAATTGATACCAGAATGAAGCCACTAAATCAACAGTCTTTCATTATCTCTTTCAAAGTTCATACATACAACATAGTCTCCTTGAATGTCATCATTTCTGAAAATTTAATGCTTACAGCAGTCTATCCTATTCTAATTCTATCTTCTACCCCTTAAATTTATCCAACAACGGATACTTATACATCAGTTTGCAAAAAGACGTGCCTTTTCAAAAAGGTTTTAAACATAAGAGGTTTAACAAATCCACTATTAACTAATTTCTCTTGAGCCACAAATGGACTGCAGACATATGCTCCGTATAATCCTGGCGCTCATGAGTGTTGGCATCTCCCAACGCATCGCGGATCACAATCTCCATCATTATCATTTGCTCATTTTGCTCACATGCTGCATCCAATATCACATCTTTCGCAGTGGTTGTCTACAGCATCCCTTGGAGTATTGTTTCGCACTCACTTTTCCATGTAGTCGCTTCCTTCATTTTCCCTTCATCATCACATAACTTGGTGAATCTATTTTCGGCAGCCTCTGTCAATTCTTGCATATCCCCTTGTAACTCCACATAGAAATCCCTGTGCCTATCCATAATACAATTGGCATTTTCAATCTCTTCATTACTAGTAGTGTCCTCCTCCAATTCCTCAATTCTTTCCTGAATTCTGCTATCCACTCTCCTGTGTTCCTTTATTGCATCTACGTACTGTGAATGTTTTCCCCAGAGTTTATTTAACAAAGTGGTTAAACAACCTGCCTTTTTTTTATTATTGCAGCAAATGCATCCATTTTCCCTTGAGAGTATGCAGTTGACCCTTCCCAACGGTCTTTTTTCTATGAACTCTCACCTTGAGTGAGCATCCTTGTTGGTTCTGTTACACCACCTACCAAGTCTTTCAATCGTTCATTCTCTCTCAACATCCTCTCATTATTGGTTTTGTACATCTCCCTTTCCCTTATCAATGCTTGGATTTGGGCTTTATTCAACTTGGCTATATTTATCCCAATATCAGCAGTCGCTACAGGATTAACCTCCCCAGCCTTCAGGGTCATGACATGTTCGAATGCTTTTTCAGTATCAATAACAATTGATTTCTTGTGAGGAGGATACAAGGCCCAAATCATCAATGTTTCACCATCAGGATTGTATCTTGATCCTGTGTATACCTCTGTCACCTTCTCTATACTGAGCTTGTGGGTAGCATTGTTATCTTTTAAGAAACTATCAAAAACTAATGCATAATTGATATCCAAACCTGGAAAAATCATAACACCTGCCTTTTCAAGCAGCTCCCTCCCCTTTTCAGGGGTCATGTCAATCATCTCTTTGTCCACTTCATCCTTTAAGCTTTTTAACAGTTGATCCTCATTCCCTGGAGTGACATTGTCAACCTGTCCCCTTACCTCTTTCCCTTTTTGCTTATATAAAAATGTCTTAAACTTTGAGGTCTTTATAAATTCATCATCTGATATGAAAGACCTATAGTCTTCATGTCTTGTATCTACATCCATGGTTTCCTCAACATCTGTTTCTCTGGCAACATAGGCATACTCCTGAGTCTTCATTCTTGAAACTTTCCCAGATGAGCTTTGTGGCCTGTCTATTTCTGAAATCCCCTTAATGGAGGATAACAACTCAGCATCCACCAACTCCTGATTATGTTTTTCAATCACAATTTCAGCTTCCTCTGCCTCCAGGTTTCTAATTATGTCATTAGATTTAAAGGGCACATGATGGTACCCTTCGAGATTTACTTTTTGTCTGGCAGAGTGGATATACCCTTTTGAATCAAAGTTCTTTCTCACTGGTGCTCTGCTCATGTTGTAGTGCAATAATTTGTCTAGAATCAGATCATAACCTTCCTTGGCTAATACAGTGAAATCACTAAAACACAATGTACTGGGCATAAAAGCCTGTTTCCCATATGAACTTAAGTTCATAACGCTGGAGTAATCTATTTGCCTAACAATTTCAAGGTATGCAATTCTATCCGGGACAGTTCTGGGCAGAATGAAAGGTGTATCCTCAAAGCCATAAACCCTAATCATTGTGACATTCTCCAAGCAATACCAATCCCCCCAGTTGTGGTTAATTGGTCCATTGTAATCTCTAGGCCTAAGAAACCTTTTTACTTGTTCAGATAAAGAATAATCACAAGGATGGCTAAAAAATCTATACAAGGGTTTCACAAATAATTCTTCAAAATGCAATAAATTTGAATTGGCAAACCTGCTGTCCCAAACAACAGTCCATAATTGAACAGGCAATGGCCTACCTTCCTTGTCGGATTGTGAAATCCTTAGCTCCTGGGGCCCTAAACCGAACTCTTGTCCAAAATACAACACTAAGTGCATCAGCAGTGAGTAATTTTTGAGATGGAGAACAAAAGCACCACTCTTTATCCCCATCAAACCTGCATCCATCTCCTTAAAAACATGTGCAACATAGTCAAATGATCTGGAATTGTGGTACTGAATGTCTGCAGAAATCACCATGGGCACAACCGCCATATGCTCAGGTACCTCCATCCCTAATACCTGTCCCACTGAGTAGTAAGTATATTTTAGGTAAGGTTTGAAGAGGTTTACATGAAAGGGTGGCCCCTCACTGTCTTCCATTGGAGTAGGTTTGCCATGACACCTAATTCTGTGCAGAGGTAACCTCCACCCTTTATAAATGGTGTCCATCCTTCTGAACTCACTATCGAGCTCTTCATTCACTACTTTGTCACTGCATATTCCCTCCATTCTGAAAACCTCAGCAATTGCATTCTCAGATACATGTATCAATGGATTCCCTAACAAATCACATATAGCTTTCTTTTTCGAATCATAGTGCCCGGCCAACAATTTTACCAGGTCGACGTTAATAAAAACATTAGGGCACACTAATTTCCCTAAATTGAGCCTCCATGGATTGCAAACTGGTTCAAAGCGATTTCTCCTGTGGTAATGGAAATTGAATAACTCATAGCCTCTAATCAGAGTCCAAACATCACCTATAAATTTGCATTTGTCGTCCAATTTGTCAACTTCCGCTTTGAGCTGTGCAGAACGCCTAGCTTTAGGTCCAGAACCAAGTAACTGGTCTATGAGGTCTTGATTTAGCTTCCTTTCAGTACCTTCTGGTTGCAACTCAGTCTTTTGCTTTTTTGCTTTTGATTGGCTTCCCTCCCCGAGTTTTCTTCCCTTTGGTTTTCCTGAACCAGTGCCTTCCATAATTCAAATTTTTACGAATTCTGAGAGGACGAGAAACTTATTGTAACTTCTTCCAAACTCAAGCCAGGTGAATGCCTTAATTGCTGTGCTGGTTCCCTTGCTCTCCTTCGCTTTGAATTCTGTGAGACAATGATTTCAATTGATCATAGCCTGATATGCAAAATCTCCTACACTTCGTGGTGCCATTAATGTCTTCTACCGATCGAGACATGAATGCTGCAAGTTTTTTTTTCGAAATTCTCGTTGTCACATCAGGGTTCAACGATCACCCACCCGCCAAGACGTCTTGCAGTTTCCCCGACATCACAAGTCTCCTCGATAGTTTCTTTCCTTTTGCTTTTATATCGCCATGACTTTCACCGAAACAACTATCGCTTAGACTTAATGAATCGGGCCAACGGTTCTTTGCCTTACTCCGAAAGTACTTTGTCTCACCGAGATGTTCACTTTATCGAGTATGTCGTCGAGACCAGGCAATTTGTTTTGGCGACATAATAATACTCGCTATGATGTCTCTTAGATCTTCCCGTGGTGATATGTCTCACCGATATGCCTCTTCTTCGGAAAGACAACGAGCATCGTCTTATCGATACCCTTTATCTCTGCATGCTCAATTCTGTCGATGTAACCCGAGGGGTCGGTAAGACTTTTATGAACTCTTCCCGGCATCGTTTGTCTTACCGATTGAGTCCTCCTTTTGCTTTATCGACAAGACCAACAGCGCTTCGGCCAGTGTTTTCAAATCTCTCTCCGACGACCAAAGTCTCTCCGATAGACTTTACTTTTCTCCAATAGGCAAAAGGTAACTTAAGTCAATATGACCTTACACCGTCACGCCGATACCTTTTGTCTTGCCGATAAGTAATACAAACCCGCATTCTCCTAGTGTATAACTTTATCGGTATGACTCGTTTGATGTCTCGCCGATACAATAACATTGATAAGACATTTCAAACCTCTGGCCGGTCCGCCTGTTCAACGTTCACCCATCCGCTAAGACGTCTTGCAGTTTCCCTGACATCACAAGTCTCCCCGATAGTTTCTTTCTTTCTACTTTTTTATCGCCATGACGTTCACCGAAAAAATTATCGCCCAGACTTAATGAATCGGGGCAACAGTTCTTCACCTTACTCCGAAAGCTTTTCGTCTCACCGAGATGGTCACTTTATTGACTTATGTCGCCGTGACCAAGTATTTGTTTTGCCGACAAAACGATACTCGCCGTGATGTCTCTTAGATCTCCCTGCGGTGACATGTCTCATCGATATGCTTCTTCTTCGGCGAGACCATGCGCATTGTCTTCTCAACACCCTTTATCTTCGTATGCTCAGTTCTGTCGGTGTAACCCGAGGGGTCGGTAAGACTTTCCGAATTCTCCCCGGCATTGTTTGTCTCACTGAGTGAGTCCTCCCCTTGCTTTATCAGCAAGACTAATAACGCTACGGGCAGTGTTTTAAAATCTCTCTCCGATGACCAAAGGCTCTCCGATAGAATTTACGTTACTCCAATCGGCAAAAGGTAATTTAGCTCGATGTGACCTTACATCGTCTCGCCGATACTTTTTGTCTTGCCGATAAGATATAGAAACCCGCATTCTCTCTATGTATAACTTGATTGGTGTGACCCTTGCTATGTCTTGCTGATACATCTAGGATATGTATATTATCATCGATGAGACGTGCATCAACTTATGCCGATATTTTCATATGTAAAGATTTTAATGTCTGATGAAATTTATGGGGCGTTATGGCACAATTTTAAATCGGATTTTGGTAAAATATGCTATGTGAGGATATTTTTGTCTGCATTATGAATATTTTTTCAGAGACTAATAATCATGAAAAAATAATGAATTTGTCAAAATTTGACAGTTCCAACAGCATGAAGGTTTGATGTTTCATGATAGTACTAGCATTTCAGTTATAATAATATATTTAGAGCTCATGGCTCTCCTTTGTATAAACATATCACAATTTTGAATAATATAATCAAGGGTTATGGCGTTCATCTCACTGTTATCATGGTGTGTATGATTTCCATTTTTGCTTTAATTCAAAGAGTAAATTAAAATGCTTGGATGGAGTCATAGATGGATATGTTTGTAAAAAGATTTGATAAGAAGTATTGAGTTAGGATAGAAATTGACACTGTTGTAATGCAATATTGTCAGAGATCTTATATGTTATGTGTTTGAACCTGTTATAGAAATCTAAATATTTGTGAATTAATTCGACTCCCCAATAGTATATGGCACTGGCCTAAATCGTATGTGTTTGTAAGGTTCTATGTCTGTTTGTCTTAACTTAGAGCTTGTTGCCAAATTGCAAATTAAATGACTATCTTATGTGGTGAAATATCATTGTAATCATCTCATGCTCGAAGTAGTTGATACTATTGATGCTTTTCTGTTGTTTAAATTGATATATCAAGCATATATATATATTCAGTTTACCAATACACATTTGTTGTATTTGTGTGATGTGATTATTTGGTTCTTTCAAGTAAAGATTAAATCCTCCTAGTCAATCACAGTAACTAATGAGTATTAATTGTATCAATAAGAAGAATCACATAACTAGGATTGTCATTCTATCTCAAATAGAGTTTGTCAGTCATTTACTTGCACATTTATACAACTTATAAACTACATTTGTGTGCCAAACACTTTGAATTATTGCCATCATAGATTACACTTTTATAGATCTTTATTAGACTCCATACACCCAACAAGGCAGTGGTCTCACGCTTTCATCTTTTGGTTTATCCATTTTATTTTTTGCATCTGTTAATTGAACATATTCTAATATAATTCAAATATAATTAAAATTAAAAACATCATAAATTAATTATGTAACCACATAAGTCAAATATAATTCTTTTAAGAAATTAATATCAAATAGATAATACAAATTAATGTCATTGATCTTCTTCTTCATCCAACTCTTTGTTTGTATCATCCGATCCAGATTCAACATTGTAAGGATTGGTCATATCATCATCATCGTCATTGATATCAGTTTCAATAATGTCATCATCCACACGGATATCATCTTCATGAACATTAACTCCTACATCATCATGATCTAGTTCCTCCTTTTTGACATCTTCGTCAGGCACATCATCAACTAATTGTTGATCCTGATCATCATCTACATCATCTTCTATTTCTTCAGTATCTTCTTCTTCCACCACATTATACTTTACCGGCCTTCCTCTTGGATTATGTCTAACAACATATGACCAACCCGCTTTACTTGGAACCTCTGAGTAAAATACTTGCTCACATTGGCTTGGAAGAACATAGGGCTCATCATCTGATCCAGATTCAACATTGTAAGGATTGGTCATATCATCATCATCATCATTGATATCAGTTTCAATAATGTCATCATCCACACGGATATCATCTTCATGAACATTAACTCCTACATCATCATGATCTAGTTCCTCCTCTTTGACATCTTCGTCAGGGACATCATCAACTAATTGTTGATCCTGATCATCATCTACATCATCTTCTATTTCTTCAGTATCTTCTTCTTCCACCACATTATACTTTACCGACCTTACTCTTGGATTATGTCTAACAACATATGACCAACCCGCTTTACCTGGAACCTCTGAGTAAAATACTTGCTCACATTGGCTTGGAAGAACATAGGGCTCATTTCCAGCTTGCTCAAAATACCTTGTATTAACCATGGTAAATCCATTATCATGTTCAATAACAGTTCTTTCGGGATCATTTTCATTTAATCGTAGCCTATACCATAGGACAACGAACAAAACTAATTTGAAGGACTTAAAGTCACACTCAAGTATATCATCCAAAATCCCATAGTATTGATTTTCTGAGACTTCTGGATGTATCTCGCTTCTAAATGAAACATTAGTCACCTGGAAGACTGCAGTTATCCCAGAATCACAAATTTTTTTTGTGTCATCCAACTTTTTGATTCGAAATTTACGACCATTGCACCACATAGCTTTGTGGTGTTTCACCTGCAATATGTCAAACATGCAAAACTTATTGCAATATCGTCAGTTGATAAACATATTTATTCTTGGCCGAATGTATGCAAAGAAAAAAAATCTCAACATATATATACATCAATATAATTGAAAATAATTAAATAATATGGGTGATTAATATATTTATACATACTTGTTTATCTCTTAAACCATATGCTAAATCAATTTCCGTTGGTGTAACATTGGAATCTCCATTATGATGAGCTTCTTTAACCAATAAAGCCACACCTTCCCATGTTAATGCGCGACCAGATTGTTGACATCGTTCAATCCATATCGTCATCCAATCAAGATTGTTTGCGACGTACAAATGTAGTGCATCCCACGCTCGACCAACTGTATAAAAAAAAAAAGAAATTCACAAACGACGTATAATTAGTTAATTACCACGGTATACGACCTTAATTTATAAATACAATATATATAAAAACCAAATGTAAAATGTATTCTAATTAATCTCTGGTGCAAGAGCACACCTAGGTTAACCTCCATAGTTAGGATATTTTGGGCTTGTATCTGACATTAGCCAAGTTAGAGTAATTGTATGTTTGTTTTGGACCTTAGAAGGTCATTGTTGTGGCTAGGTGAGTTAGTCATTAGGACTGAGGTCACCAAAGTTAGTCATTGTTAATAGTTTTTACATTGCTTAGCTTTAGTAGCTTAAGTTGGGATTTGAGTCTTAAATGTGTTCTAAACACATGAATGATGTTAGAAAGATGCCATGAGGCCTTTAATAGTGTTGGTTACTCGAAATATAGGAGATAGAGGTCCTAAGAGTTAGGAAGGTGGCATAATGACAGAGTTGTCAAATGTTGTTACAAAATTGTCATGACAACAGTTGCCATTATGGCAAATGTTGCATGCAACTCGGTTACATAGGACCCCCTAAAGGATAGGAGTGGGGGATCGACCAACATACTCTACAAACATGGTGAATGACATCTAATATGAAGCAGACTTGAATTCAAGAAAGAGGGAGATTGTAATCAAGTTTTTGGAATAGAAGATAACTTTGCAATTTCTGTTTTTATGTGAACTCCAAGTGTTATTGAGTGACAGTGATACTAAGTGAATTGGATGTTTTGATTTAGTGTTAGAGTCGTGTTCATGGGATAGTATTAAACTTTTTTCATTCTGCAAGTAAGTTGATTTAAGCTATTTTAGTGTCCTGAATAGATAGGTTAAGGTTTAAGGGTTTTATTGGTCCTGTCCTGACTAGCTTGTGTTTTTATGGTTCCTCCATGAAATCTAGTAACGTGATTTTCCTGAGGGTAGATGGATGTGTTAGGGGAGACATTGGTATGTACATATGTAGAGTTAGGAGTCATGGAGAGTGGAACAGTTGTGTTTAATGTCAAGTCCTAGGCGAGCTTAGAGTGCCCGATTAGAGGTTTGACAGTAATGAATTGAAGAATTTAGGCAGGGGATTGAGGTACAGTACGAAACAAGTACAGTTTCAGGTAGGGTATAGACATATCCTAACATGCTAGAAGGATTGAGGTTCTATCAATCCATTTGATTGAGGTTTGAGCAAGAAAACCAGTGAGGTCCTACAAACTAGGCCTAATAGCCCTATTTAACCTAGATAATAGGAAACCAGTGTACGGAGGACTTAGGAGTATAGAGTCTTTTGAATCCTTCAGAAAATCCAAAAGGGTATTTGAATGTGGAATTGGTTTTTTAAATTGTTTGGAAAGTTTGGGCAGGAACGAAGTAAAGGTCTCTGTCCAGGGTTACAAGAAATAGGCCTCCTCAAGACCAATTCTTGAAACTGGTAGGAAAGGAGTTTGGAGATCCTCCAAGATGGATCCAGTTGGAAGTACATTGCATGTTTCCAATGTGTTTGGCACCCCTGCAATCAATTCAATGTTTGTGTGATGTTGGCACTTAGTGTCTTCCAAGTGTAGGAGAGAGTTTGCACATAACAAAGTGGTGTTAGTCCTTCAAGGTGAAGCACAAGGTGTGAGACTCTTGGAGAGGAGTTGGATTAGGACTTAGTTAATCATCTAAGCCTAACAAGGACCTAGAAAATATTAGGTTCTCAGAAGAAGACAATGAAAGGTCTTCTTAGCTAGTTGTGCAAGAAAGCCTTGGAATACTTACACCAATCTCCATGACCATCTTATAATTACCTGACACTTTCCTCAATCTACCTTTCCCCATCAAGTACTCCCCTTCGAATTTGTTAATGGAGTTGGGATCCCAAATACGATCTACATGGATTTTTGCTGCAAACTTAGAAAGATATTCAATAATGTACACCATGGTCTGATATACCATGTATCCCTCCACCATAGAACCCTCGGAATGTGCTCTCTGTCTAGCCAAAGCCTTCAAAAATTTCAAGTGCCTCTCAACCATCCACATTGACCTTGTGTATACAGGTCCACACAATTCAATCTCCTCAACTTGGTGTATGAGGTAGTGTTCTTGTGCATTGAAAAATGTCGAAGGTAGACACTTTTGCATTTCACACATTAGACGAGGAATTCTTCTCTTCCAATAATTTATATCTTCTTTATGGATTGCTTTAGATGACAGCCATCTACAAGTGATTCAAGGCACAAATATATTAATGAGATTTAACAAAAATATACAACGAATTGAACAAATATCACTACTTACCTCATGTATTTTCCAAGATCATATATAACTTGCTTGACATTGTTGTCGAAGTTGTCTGGGAGAGATAGAGGTAGAACGTACTGCAGCAATTATAAAATGATTTTTTCATTAATATTTTTTCAAAAGTAGTAAACATAATTCACTGAAAAGTACATGTAGTATACAAATATATATATATAATATACCAAAATAATTACCTTAAATGAAGGTATGTCAATCATGTGTTTTCATCCCTGACCCAAATTCACCTTTCTTTGTTATGATATTGTTTATGTTGGCAGCAAATCCTGTGGGAAATCAAATTTTTCGTATGACTTGTTTTATAGCATTGCTTTGCTGCTCTGTTAATAACCAAGGAAGGGCACTTATATTAATTTGGTCTCTATCACTATTTAATTGAATGACATTTTTCATTGCATGACTGGCTTCTTGAATGTCACTACAAATTTTGACAATTTTTTCTTTGTCATGCCTTCCATCCAATATTTTCCATAACGTTTTGTCATATTCTACCTACTAAATTGTCTGGGATAACTTTTCAGTCTCTGTGGAAGCCGACCATTAATGCCTTGACAACCTTCATGAAGCATATAAGTTAAACAAATTAACAACGACAATCATTGTCAATTACATCATGATCACAAAATAAAAATATAAATTCAAAATATATCATAAATGATAGATAAACAATTTGATCTGATGTATAACCTTGACGATTAATTCTATTATATTCCAACTTCCATAAGCGAGGTGTCATTCTTCATGGTGTTGATGTAGTCTCCTCTTTCCCATTGAAAAGATGTTTTTCAGTAGTTCGATACTTATGATTTCTGTGGAGAAAGTGCCTATACTCATCAAACACCTGCTTTCCTAAATTTGTTGAACAACGAGATTTCATTTTTGGACCACAAATTGGACATGCAAATTTTCCCTTTGTTTGAAGACCTGCAAATCATATATAATTGGATTAAATATGTCAATTTTTATAATTATATATAATGAATAGATTATTTAAAAAACATGCATGATATCTAATTCATAAAATTAAATATCGTTAAAGTCATGCAGTCGAACGTTATAACATACCAGAAAAATGTGTTAGCCCTGGGGCATCATGAATTGTCCATACAAGCATTGCATGGAATTGAAATTGTCTTTGTCCTATTGGTCTAGATATGTCATACATAGTGACGCCATTCCATAACTTTAGTAACTCGTCGAGAAGAGACTCAATATATACATTCATATCTTTAACTTGGTACTTACCTAGTTGAATGGACATAAATATTACATAATTATTATAACTATTTTACTGCAATATATATAAATTCATGTACATGACTATTAAATGAAAAAACATATAAGTCATTATGCAACAAATAAGACAAATGAGATGCTACTACGTTAAAGAAAATTGATGTAAACAAATACTTGGAACAATCATTGCCAACATTATGTGCTCCCTCTTTATTGACATCCATGGAGGAATGTTATTGTTGATAACAAAAACAGGCCACACCGAGTAAATAGATCTCAGCTCTCCAAATGGATTGACACCGTCCGCTGCCAATGAAAGCCTGAGATTACGAGGTTCTTCTTTAAAGTGTGGCCATTTTTCCTCCATGTCCCTAAATGCAGAACCATCCGCAGGCATTTGAAGAATCTCATCTCCACTTCTATTACGTGCATGGTAATCCATAAATTGCGCTAAGCACCTAAATAATTGTTGCATACGTGGAATAATGAGAATATAACGAAGAACCTTGCGAGGCACCTTTTTTGTTAGTTGATCTGTTTGATATCTACTGATATGACATTCCGGGCATTCTGTTGCAAATTCATGTTGTTTATGATATATAATATGATCATTGGGACATGCATCTATTGCTTGATACTCCATTCCAATATCTTTCATAATGCCAGATAAATCTCGGTATGAGCGAGGTAAAATATTTGATGGTGGTAACAAAAATTCACCAATCAATCTACAACAAAAAATAACTTCTTAATATAAAGAATATTAAAGGTACATACTTCATCCTTTATTTACTAGCGATGAACTAACAACAATTAAAATAGATGAAAAAAAATGACATATATGACATACCTTAACATCCGTGAGATTGCTATGTTGGATAAACCATTCATAACCTTCAAGTTCACCAGCAACAATACAACAGAGAGAAGAGTTGTTTGGGAGCCTTCATAAAGCGGCTCGTATGCCTTCTCAAGTACAGGTAAATCATGAACATCATCAAAGTCATCTCGATCAACATGATCAGATGTGCCACTACATGTGTCATGGATCAATGTATTTGTACCATTATCTTCAATTGTGTTTTCTGGTGCATGATCATCTTCTTCTATAGGATCATTAATTTCATCTTCGATATTCACAGCTCCATGTTCCCCCGTTTGCAAAACCACATTCTCTGGGCCGTGATAATTCCTATCGTGTGCCCTAGGGCGCCCCACCTTTATAATAATGACAGACAAATAAATCATGATCATGATCAAGTGATTTTTTATATATATATCAAATGTTAAAACAATATAAATATTTACAAATTCAATCAATATAAACACATATAATGAACAACTTACCAATGGACGATAATCATGCCCCCCTTCAACGTAACCATACTGCCTACAATGTTTCTCAGTTGTTGTGATTAAAAGTCTTCTCGTCTTTAAGCCCTTGCAATTATTGCAAGGACAATAACATTTCCCATCACTCTTTCTTTTCAATATAGCCCACAATCTAGCAACTGTCTCTTCATTTTGTTCTGGATTAATATTATCTGACATGATTTTTCTTTACCAAGCTTGAATATTTAGACTTTCAAAAAATATCAAACTCACACGCACTCCAATAATTTTTAATCGTACACAGGTAACAAAATATAATAATTATGATATTTTACACTAAAAAAAACGGCATGCAACCACCCCTGCAAAAGAGAAGATAGTTTGAAGTTAATGACCCTAAAAAACACTTTCAAATGCTAATTCCAGAAATTATTAAATTCTGATTTTACAATGATTTCCAACTTTTATACTCCTAAAATCAGAATATTGAACTTGCGCAACAAAATTTGGAAATGAAATTCTCAAAATGCAGCTAATAGGCCTCAACAATTAAGGCCTACTCAAGACTTTGTGAAGTCATTACAAGGTTTCCAGGCCTTACCTGATGATTTGAGCAAGAGGATTAAAGAGTTGGTAAAGAGTTTTGATGACTGGAGTGGCACATCTTTACCAGATATTGTAGATGCCCAAGGAAATGTTAGATCACTGCAGCAATGGCAGGACAGGGTAGATGAAATCATTAACATTAACACATTTTTGGAATCTTTTGAAAGGGAGGCGAATCAAGTATAAGTAAAGTATACAACTTACAGTGCAAAGGTAAATTAGGTGGTAAATTTTAATTGGCCAACAGATGAGGAATATCAAGGATGGGTAGAAAAATACTTAACTGAACAAGAATAGGACAGAGTCTACAATCGACAGTTAACAACTCAACGGTTATGGTTATAACAAATTTTGGCTATGTCTTGGTGGCAGTTTTGGTGCAAGTTTTCAAAGTTTGGCAAATGCAACAGTTATTCTCTAGTGGACGGGATGAACAAGAAGATTCTTCAAAGACTCAGCTGTTGTAACCAATTTTTGAAATGTCATAAGGCGGTCCAAGTGACCAGTGACAGGTGTATTTCTGGTCCGATGCTTGTTGCTCCTTCATTTTCCCTATAAGAAGGATTTCAGGACCAAAAATATGGCCGATTAGCAAGTTAGATATCTTTAGGTCAAGTGTAACTGAAGTTGCAGAGCGAATTTGTAAAGAGCCTGATATTATAGTGAAGATACTATTCTTAGGTTTGGTGATGTGAGTGTTCTAAGGCTTGCTTGCACTGCAACTAAGAGACCCAGCTTGTCTCTTCTAGGAACCTAGTCTCCTCTAAGTCCTGATTGGCTTAGATGATTAACTAAGTCCAATTCTAACTCTTCTCTAAGAGTTCTATCCTTTGTGCTTCATCTTGGAGGACTAACACCATTTGACAAGTTCAATTTCTCTTCCTCACTTAGAAAGTTCTAAGTGCTAACTTCTCACAAACGCCATTCTTCATTGCAGGGGTGCCCATCCTATTGAAAACATTCATAACCTTGCATATTTGAACCATTTTAGAAGGTTCTTCAACCCTATCCTTACCAGGTTCAAGGTTTCACCATTTGAGACCTTAAACAGGCCTATTCCTTGTAGCCTTTACCAGTCCTGTTTTGTCAATTCTTGCTAAATTTTTCCAAAGACCCTACAAAACTAAAGGTAGATTTGGATACTCATTTGGAAGTTTTAAAAGGTTCAATGGGGCTTAGGGCCTGATAACCTCCGTACACTAGTTTCTTACAACTTAGGACAATAGGGCTAAAAGGCCTAATTTCTAGGACTGACTGTAATCTTGCTTGGAACCTGCTCAAACCATAAACTAAATGATTGACATGACCTCAGTCCACCTAGTATGATGAGCTATGATGAAACCCTACTTGAACCTGTACCTGTTCCGTACAGTACCTTTTTACCTTGCAAGAACTCTTCAAAGACATTCTTAGACCTCTAACCGGGCTCTGTCTGCTCGCCTAGAGACTAGTGATAAAAAGAGCTCCCCACTCTTTCATGCTTCCTAATCCTAAATCTATATACACTAATGACTCCCCTAACATTTCCACCTGTCCTTAGGTGTTTCCCAAGGTTAGATTTCATGGGGGAGCCATGAAAGCACCGACTGGTCAAGACTGGACCAGTAAGAACTTAAAACCAAAACAATTTGCCTAACACCAAATATCCTACTCTAAACAACTTGCTTATCAAATGAAAAAGACTAAGATAATCCTATAGAACACTAAACAAATACTAAACTCAGTCTCTCAATCCATTAAGCATCTCTGTCATCACAAAAGTTCGGGTTGTTCTTGAAAACACTGTTGCAGAGCTCTCTATTTTACTTTCAAAAACTAATTACCAATTACATCATGTCATGAGATTCGAGTCTTGGGTCATAATATATGCCATCCCCATGATTCTAGGGCCTGTTGGCCGATCTCCCACTTCCTATTCTCAAGGGAGTCCAAAGGTAACCGAGTTGCATGCCCATGCTAACTTCTTTACAACATTTGGCATCTTTCTCTATGCCTTGATCCTATTTCTTAGGACCACTATTCCCTCTAGATTCCGAGGAACCAACTCATTTAATGGCCTTAAGGCATCTTTACAACAACCACTAAGTGTTTACAACATCTTTAAGACTCTAATCTCCCATAGACAACTAACATTAAGAAAACTTAAATTACTAACACTGGCTATTTGTGTGACCTTAGTCTTAATGACTAACTCACCTAGCCCACAAAAGCAATGACCTTCTAAGGTCTGAAAACAAACTAACATCCTGACTTGGCTAGAGTCAAGTACAAGCCAAAATAACAAACATGGAGGTTAGCCTAGGTGTGCTCCTGCACCATTTGGTGTCATTCTGTTGTAGGTTTTAGTTTCATGGGTACTTAATTTTTAAGACAGTACTAGCATTTGAATGAAAATTACTCATTTCAAGGTCATGTATCTCCATTGTATGAATATATTATTATCTTGAATAAAATGATCAAGGGTTATTCTGTTCATCTCACTGTTATGGTGTGTGATTCTCATTTTGGCTTTAATTCAAGGAATTAATTAAAATGCTTGAGTGAGGTTATAGGTGACTATGTTCATATAAGGATTTGATAAGTAGTATTGGGTTAGAATATAGATTGATGGTATTGTAAGGTAGTATTATTTGAGATTTTATATTCTATGTGTCTAGAAGATAAGCTTGGTTACAGTAAAAAAACAACCAACACCTTTGATATTATCTAGCTATGGCTCCCAAATCTATTGCAAATTGATCATTAGGGTTAAAATTGAAACCTTACAAATATAATCTCTGTCCAAATCCATCAAGAATTTTCCATCAGTTATAAACAATTCCCTTATAAAGAATTTGTGAAGCTAGGTCTAAAATCTGGAAATGAAATTCTAAAAATGCACAAGACTATAAATGAAATCTGATGAGATGTTGCTTTCAAATATGATTTTCAAATCTGGAAGTACAAATCTGACTTCACAAATGAATTCTGGAAAAAGACAATGACTTCCCTCAACCTGGCGATATCTTCTTGAGTTTCTTCTGATTTTCCCCAAGAAAACCGTCAAGCAAAACACTGTCGCAATAAATAGTCGAGCTCATTTCAATTTATGCCCGCCACAATTTAACTTTGCAGGACCGCCCCAATTTTGGCGAAAGATCTTCGTCGAAACGTACACAAAACAACGGCTCGTCGAAATTCCGACAAACGTCGGGGTAAAAATTAAAAAAAAAATGGAAATTCGTACAAGTGCCCGACGATACATCTGATTATATAGGTTTCGTCGGAAATTGGGGTCAAATGAGTTAGTGGTGGAATGCCCTCCTTGATCATTTGATTGTGGATGCTTTTGTTGTTTTAGAGTCTTTGGTTGATGAGGTTCCTTGTCTTGCCTCTGCGATGGTGGATCACACTATGACCTTAGAGGTTCTTCTTGAGGTAGCTCGATGCAGGTCAACAACTGAGAATTCTATGGGATTTTCAATTGTTGCAGCCCAAAGCCACAACCAAGATTTTAGAAAGTAAACTTGCAACTGGAGATTAAAATCACTAATATATGCTTCCAATAAATTGAGAAATCTGATTTTTACTTCCAATGTGCAGCTACAACAACAATAAAAACTACAAGCAACCCACAAGCAAAATGAAATTCAATCCTACAGGCAAGAATGCTTGGCAAGCACCACAAACTTCACACCTACAAGCAAGAATGCCTTCAACTATTACGAAAATGATTTGAGACACCAAAAATCAGCTACAGGCAAGTTCAAATCAGCAACAAAAATTTCTCCACTCCTCCTTGGACGCCATGGATTCTTCCTCTGTCAATCTTCCTTCTCTTCTTGTTTTTCCTCAATCTTTTTTTGCTGTTCAAGCTTCTCCTTTCCTAGGCGTTGGGATTCTCTCTACAACCATCACTTTCTCAACAACCACACCTCTCCAATCTGGGCATGGGATTCCTTTGGTTACTCTTTCCTGCCAAATTTTCAACGTCTCTAAAAATTACCTCCACTACCTTGCATTCCACTACTCCAACCCAGGCGCTTGGAAGATTCCAACACAAAATGACCAACAAATTCAAATTTTGGGAGTTACAAAGAGCCAAAATTGGCAAACACATGCTTGGGCATGGGTTTTTGGTTCCAGGTAGTTTTTAAAATATTAAATAATTTAATATTTGAAAACATGCAACTTCAACTCCAATGATCACTTTGCCAAATGACTTAAATTTTGAATTGCCAGAGGGGAAAATGGAGAATTAGCCATGTGCCTACAAGAAAATCAAAATGAAATAAAACCAAAATTTTAACAACAAAGGCAACAAAATTTTTTGATGTGCAAGATTGCTCTACTCCCCGGATGCTCTTGCATCAAACAACCGGGATAAGAAAGAATGTTCCATGAGCAAGAGCTCATGAACATTCATCTAGATTTTGAATCCCAAGCCTTTGAAGTTTTGAGGTTGCAACCCATGTTGCCTCCTTGATTTTCTTTCCTTTCTTTTTCTTTGACCTTCTTCTCCTATTTCTTCGTTTCATGAATTTCAGTTTACTACCCGTGTCTCTGCATTCTTTTTCTTCATTCTCAACAACTCAATAGAGCTCATTGTCATAAACATCATAGGAATAAAAAATTCTCTTTTCATTTTCCTTACCAATTTCTTTTCCACATTCTTCTTCCTGCAAAGCTACAACGTTAATAACATCTCTATCTTCAATATGTGTCTTCTTATTGCAGCTCTTCACTATTTCCTTTTCTTTTCTTACCATTTCACCTTTACAAAAATTAGCTTCAAGAATTATGTTGACAAAATGTGATACATCAACAAGTAACTTTGAAATCTCCTCCTTTGTTACAACATCATTTCAAATTTCTCATACCTATTCATGGTATGCAAATTAACTTCATCATGGAAATCACAAAATTCAGACTTTACCTCTTGATTCCTTGCTACAACTTCATGTTTGATTTCCTCTATGCCTTGAAAAACACATTTTTCAGTTGCAACCATAGTTGCCACGAGACTGGTACTGGTACTGGTACGGGAGACTGGTACTGGTACCGATACAACATTTTTATGAAAATAGGAGACGGGTGTACTTGGAGACGCCATTTTTTTTTAATATAAAAATTAATAATATATAGAAAATCTAAAAATATAATGACATTGAACTTTCAAAACAATAGCAGTAGTAAAGTTTAAGAATGAACATTAACTTTAAATACACAAAATTTAAATCCACATGTCATTGTCACATTGTGTCAAAGAGTTAAAGTGTTCATACTTCAAATTTCATAATCATAGTTCACATTTGACATTACATATTCGATTACATATTGAAATTCAAAAATATTAATAGTTTGATTGGCTGATATGCAAACAAAAAACAAAAATCAGAAATCTATCTCATATCTCATATCATCTACACCACATCATCCATGTCAAGGTCCTCAGCTATGATGCTCTCCAAATACTCATAACTCTCTAACTCAGGTTCCTATGATGCTCTCCAAATAGAAAATCTGAAAATATGATGACATTGAACTTTCAAAACAATAATTTAATCACTCTTAGACGCATCAAATACATTATGCTTTAATTTTTAAAGTTTCAAATGTTTAAACTTTAATGATTTTTTAGGTATTTTAGCGGGAGACGTCATTTTCTGTAGCAGGAGACCGCAGGGTACTCGGGAAACTTCGACAGAAGTCTCCAACCTCCTGAAGGCGTCTCCGGAGACGGTACCGGTCTCTGAGATGCGTCTCCGTCTCCGAGACGCGTCTTTGAGGGGGGGAGACGCGTCTCCCGACAACTATGGTTGCAACCCTTTTCTTCTCTTCTTTCCTTTCCCCTTGAATAAGATTCATTTCTTCTTCTTCCATCAATGCAACTCCAATTTTGCCTTCCTTTTTAAACCCTTCCTCAAGACAAATGGCTGTCCTAACTTCCTTTTGGTCAAGAGCAAAATCCAAACATGCCTCTTTGTTCCTTATCTCTTTCAAAAATTGTTTACTTGAAATCATACATACCTTTGCATTTCTTCCTACCTCTTTTGCCTTATCCTTCAGTGGGTTCATGACATTCTTCTTATCCTTTGTTATTGTATAAGTGTTTGCTTCACCATCATGCATAGCTTTCCGGTCATATTGCCATGGTCTACCTAAAAGGATATGGCATGCATCCATAGGCATCACATCACACATAACTTCATCTCTATAATTACCAATCTGAAAACTTACCAAGCATTGCTCACTCATTAAAAGTTGATGGCTCTTTTGCAACCAAGTAACCTTGTATGGGTTTGGGCGCTCTATCTTTTCCAACTTCAGCTTCTCAACCATTTCCTGTGACCAAGTTATTTGTGCTACCTCTGTCCACAATTACCGTGCAACACTTTCCCTTTGATTTGCAAATAATTTTGAACAAACTCCTCCTTTGTACAGGACCTTGCTGCTCCTTTTTTGGTTTTAAAAACACTCTTTTCTACATAAGGACCTGTCCATCTTTCGGATCTACTGGCTCTAATTCATTTTCAGCATTTGTGGTGTATGTTCTTCCAGTTTTTATTTTTTCAAACTCTTGCATTTGTGGGCACTCAAAGGCCCTATGACCAACCTCTCCACAATTGAAGCATACCCCAAAAAATCTCCTTCCACTCCCATAATCTCCTCTTCCTCTTGATGTTTCACCTCTTCCCCTTGGAAAATATCCTTTATCCTTTGTATTTGGACTACAATTATTTGGTGACCAACTTTTTCTTCTTCTCTTGTTGTCTGCCCTCTTTTTCTATTGGTTTGTCCTCTACCTCTGAAGTTGCCTTGCTGTCTTCTTGCTAACTTTTCTATTGCTCAAAGGGCAAAGTGGTAAGCTTCTTCTACTATTCTCATGAGGACTAAGCTAAGTTAATCTTGAATGGAACCTCATAAGCCATTTACATACCTTGCCACCTTTTCTTCATCATCTTCTACATGTCCAACTTGTATACCAAGCTTGTAAAACTCTTCAGTTTATTTCAGGACTCTTGACTCCTTTTGCTTTAAGTTTTGCAACTTCTTAAATAAACTCATATGATAATCAACTAGCAAAAATTTAGATTTCAACTTGATTACCATTTTATCCCATGATTTTATTTTCCCCTTACCTTTTCTTTGTCTATCAAGTTGTAGCTAATCCCACCATAGGGATGCATGTCCTTTCAACCTTGTGCAAGCATATTTTACCTTCTTCCCATCTTCCATGGATTCCAAATCAAAATATTTATCGATCTTTGAGATCTAGTCAATAAGTTTTTCTAGATTCAAAGTCCCATTGTAGCTTGGTGGATCCATTCTTGGCTTACTACCCATTTTTGATAGCACCCGTAGAAATCTATCCTCTGGTTCATCTTCTCCTCCTACTGCGACTTTTCGAACCTCTTCTTCCTCAACACTAACATCCTCAACAAGAACTCTCCATTGTGATGTCTCTATGGCTTCTAGCCTTGCCATGATTCCTCTTAGCATCTCCATGAGTGTTGGATTTTCTTCTCCTCGTAGGACTCTCCCTCTACCTTGTCCTCTGTGTGCCATTTTCTTCAAACTTCTTCAAACCCTGCTCTAGAAATGCACTGAAAACTGCTCATAGGCTACTTTTTGGAATTCACTTTGAATATGCAAAACTCATCCAATTCCTCTAAAAACTTGCACAATGAAATCTCACACCTTCATCTATAGGAATACACATTCATGTTATTTTTTCTAACAGTGACATACTTTATTTGATGCCCAAATCACCAGAAAATCCACTTTTCCTCACTTTCAGCAGCTAGATTCCCAACATTAAAGCAATCCGCTCTGACACCATTTGATGTAGGTCAACAATTGAGAATCCTATGGGATTGTCGATTGTTGTAGCCCAAAACCATAACCAAGATAACTTTCTCAAATTTCAGAAAGTAAACTTGCAACAAGAGATTAAAATCACTAACATATGCTTCCAACAAATTGAGAAATCCGATTTTTACTTCCAATGTGCAGCTACAATGACAATAAAAACTATAAGCAACCCACAAGCAAAATGAAATTCAATCCTATAGGCAAGAATGCCCAGTAAGCACCACAAACTTCACACCTACAGGGAAGAATGCCTTCAACTATTACAAAACAGATTTGAGACACCAAAAATCAGCTACATGCAAGTTTAAATCAGCAACAAAAATTTCTCCACTCCTCATTGGAAGCCATGGATTCTTCCTCTATCAATCTTCCTTCTCTTCTTGTTTTTCCTCAATCTTTTTTTGCTATTCGAGCTTGTCCTTTCCCAAGCGTTGGGATTCTCTTTGCAACCATCACTTTCTCAGCAACCACACCTCTCCAATCTGGGCATGGGATTCCTCTGGTTACTCTTTTTCCTACCCAATCTTCAATGTCTTTCTAAAAATTACCTCCACTACCTTGCATTCCACTACTCCAACCCTGGAAGATTCCAACACAAAATGGCCAACAAATTCAAAATTTGGGAGTTACAAAGAGCCAAAATTGGCAAACACATGCCTAGGTGTGGGTTTTTGGTTCCAAACAGTTTTTAAAATATCAAATATTTTAATATTTGAGAACATGCAACTTCAACTCCAATGACCACTTTGCCAAATGACTTAAATTTTGAATTGTCGGAAGAGAGGAAAATGGAGAATTAGGCATGTGCTTGAAATAAAACTAAAATTTTAACAACAAAGGCAACAAAGATTTTGGATGTGCAGGATTGCTCTTGGAAGAGAGGAAAATGGAGAATTAGCCATGTGCTTGAAATAAAACCAAAATTTTAACAACAAAGGCAACAACGATTTTGGATGTGTAGGATTGCTCTACTCCTCGGATGCTCCTGCATCATAGCTTCCCTTGGGGTTGGTACGGTCCAAGCAACTTTATCATTCCCTACGAGGACTTCTTTAGAATTAGTTCAAGCATCTCTTGCATCTAATTCTATTGTGTTGGTGGTGGACTATGGGAGGATTCATGCTCTTGCTCAAGATTCAGATTACATACAACATTCAACATCTTTAGTTAGACATTCATTCTCTTCGTATGAGGTGACTCAGGTTGAGCACTCTCTACTCTCTCTATACTTGAGGAGTTTGAAAATGATGTGTCTTGGATGATTGTTCAAAGAAGGAAGAGTGGTCTTCCTAGATCTTTTTCAAAATACCATCTTAAGGTTAAGGGTGTGCCGATTGTAAAGAAGGGAAATTGTCTTGTGTAGGTTGGGTGGGTTGTAAATGGTTTCAAGCCCTTTCAAAACTGTTAGTGTTTCTTAGATCAGATTGAATAATGAAAGCACTTAAAAGAATTGCAACACATAAGACAATGAACACACAAAGATACCCTGGGAAAACCCTCCTCTTGAGGGAGAAAAACCCAACAAATGAATCTCTTCTATAATATAGAACAATGGCAGAAATCTGCTTACAACTCAGGCCCAGCAATGGCCAATAATGAATGCAATGAGGTCACACCTCTTCTAGATACACAAGATACAAATGAATATGTTCTTCCTTGAAATCGGACCTGCTGCTATAAAGTGCGAATTCTGCTCTTGAAGATAGATGCGAACTTGCTTGAATCTGTTGTGTTGTAATGACAAAAATGACCTTGCCTTTATACAAGTGAGGCACCTCTTCACTTAGGTCGTCTCACATAAAGGAATCACAAAATAAATAATAAATAAATAAAGTCGGCTCAAGCCAAGACTAAAATATTCGAACCATAAAGGGTCGGCCCTTAGCATTTAATAATATTGTGATCATGAATTAAATAGCCGAATGGCTATACATTTAATTTGATATTTCTTCTTGGAATTTGTGCAATGAAGTGCAGACCATAGCTGCTATAACATCAACACTCCCTCTCAGCTAGGGATGAACTTCCACCTGCACAAGACACATCATATCAGAATGGAAACAAAATAGGATATCACCTCAATGTGATATCAACCATTGTGGCTACCTCCATAGATGGTAAAAACAAGTGCTCATCACTTAATGTGATGTTGTCACCTCAATGTGACTTTCACCATGGCTCTCCCAGAGGGTGATACACAAGCACAAATAATCATCACGGATTCCCTCACGTGATGCTTTCATGGAGTCACACACATGACATCCACCATGGCTCTCCCAGAGGGTGGAAACAAGGGCTTTCGCCTCAAATCTCTCTCAATAGAGAATTGCATTATCAAGGGCTTTCACCTCAACTCTCTCTCAATAGAGAATTGCATTATCAAGGGCTTGCACCTCAACTCTCTCTCAATAGAGAATTGCATTATCACATAAGGATCACTGATACTGAGACTCTTTCTCAGTTAAGGCTGCATTCTCCACCATATCAAGTTTCTCTCGAAAGTACACAAACTTAATCCTGGCGAGAGGCTTGGTGAGAATGTCTGCCGTTTGCTCTTCAGTGCTGATATACCTCAACTGTATAGCTTTCCTTTGTACCATATCTTTAATATAGTGGTACTTGATCTCAACATGTTTTGTTCTGTCATGAAACACGGGATTGACAGAAAGCTTTACACAACTTTGATTATCACAGTGTATAATAGTAGGCTACATTGATTGTCCAAACAATCCTGCAAGGAGCTTACGAAGCCACACTGCCTCACGAGCTGCCACACAAGCTGCTATATATTCTGCCTCAGTTGTACTCAAGGCCACTGAAGACTGTTTCCTGCTACACCAAGAAATCATAGCAGTCCCCGAACTGAAGCAACAACCAGAAGTACTTTTCCGATCTGAGACACATCCTGCCCAATCAGAATCAGTAAAACCATGCAGCTCTAAATCCACACCTGAAGAATATCTCAACCCATATCCAATTGTGCCACATAAATATCTCAGTATATGTTCAGCTGCTACAAGATGTATTTGCCTTGGTTCACACATAAACTAGCTAAGTGCACTCACTGCATAGCAGATGTCAGGTCTAGAGTTAACTAGATACATCAATGAACCAATCAACTGTCTATACGTCGTAGAATCCACTGGTTCTGAACTAGCTGCAGCCTCTTTCAACTTATCTAGATTAGTCTCCATGGGTGTAGACATAGGTTTGCAGTCAATCATACCAAACCTTTTGAGAATGTCAACAGTATACTTGCCTTGACTTAGAATCATCTCATCTAACTTTTGCCAAACTTCTAAGCCAAGAAAGTAATGCATGAGACCTAGATTCTTCATCTCAAACTCTGAGGCTAATTCCTTCTTGCATTTTAGAATTAGATGTTCCTCACCAGTGATAATCAAATCATCAACATATAAAACCAAAATCAATGCTTCACCATTTACCACCTTGAAGTAGAGGTTAGAATTTGCATCATTCTTTGAAAACCCCAGGCTTGAAAGATACTGATCAATCCTTTCCTACCAAGCACGGGGAGCTTGCTTAAGACCGTACAAGGCCTTCTTCAGCTTAGAATCTACATCATTCTTTGAGAACCCCAGGCTTGAAAGATATTGATCAATCCTTTCGTACCAAGCACGGGGAGCTTGCTTAAGACCGTACAAGGCCTTCTTCAGCTTGCAAACATGAGACTCCTTTCCATATACTTCAAATCCTTCGGGTTGCTCAATATAAACCTCTTCTTCTATTACACCATTTAGAAAAGCTGTCTTTACATCCATTTGGTGAATCTTGCATCCTCTAGATGCGGCAATAGCAATGATGGTTCTGATAGATGTATATCGAGCCACAGGAGCAAAGGTTTCTTCATAGTCAACTCCCTCTTTTTGTGAAAACCCTCTAGCCACGAATCTTGCCTTGTGCTTCTCAATGCTCCCATCAACTGCATGCTTGATCTTGAAGAGCCATTTAGAAGACACCACAGATTTGCCTTTGGGTCTAGGAACTATATCCCAAACATTGTTCTTAAGTATGGATTGATATTCCTCAGACAGGGCATCTTTCCATACTTGTTGACTAGAAGCTTCTTCGACACTTGAAGGCTCTGACTCAATAATTTGACTCATCAAGGCGAAATAACTAGAGAACTTGTGAGGTCTCTTGCTTTCTCTGAAAGCTCCTCTTGGAGCGGCAAAACTTTATGCTTCCTGCATTGTCCTATGAGCCCAAAGAGGTCTTTTCTTTCCAATCACAATATCTAGGGGCCCATCAGTAGGATTCAAGGGTTCAACTGGATCAACATCTTCTTTAGGTTTTGGAGCCTCCTTCAGGTTCTTTGGAATATGGTCAACTTCCATATCTTGAGGAGGTTCTTCTTCATCAATCTCCATAGGAGTGCCCTTGGACCTTCTGAAAGCAACATCTTCCTCAAATGTGACATCTCTACTAATCTCAATAGACTTTTGTCCTGGTATGTATATCCTGTAAGCTTTTGATGTCTCACTGTATCCTACAAGAATTCCTTTCTTCCTAGAAGGTTCTAGCTTTGTTCTCTTTTCCTTTGGAATATGAATATAGACTGGACAACCAAAGATCCTCAAATGACTAACTTCAGGTTTCACCCCTGAGAATGCTTCTTCAGGAGTTTTATTCTCTAAGATCCTGTGGGGACTCCTGTTTTGAACATAGACGGTTGTCCTCGATGCTTCAGCCCAAAGAGAGATTTGCAGGTCTTGATCATGGATCATAGCTTTCACTGCTTCCACAATAGACCTATTCTTTCTTTTAGCAATACCATTTTGTTGTGGATTATAGGGAACATTGAACTCCCTCTTAATCCTTGCTTCAATACAAAAATCTCGAAATGTGCCAGAGGTGTATTCTCCACCATTATCTCATCTCAATACCTTGATCCTTTTTCCAGATAGGTTTTCAACCTGTGCCTTGAATTCTCTGAATCTTTCTAATACTTCTTCAGATTCTTTAGATCTCAAGAAATAAATCCAAGTCTTTCTAGAGTAATCATCAATAAAAATAATATAATAGAATAAACCACTAGATGATGCAATAGACATTGGACCACACAAATCAGAATGAATGAGATCAAGAATACATTTAGATCTACTTTCACTAGAATGAAACATACCTTTTGTGTTCTTGCCTAGGGCGCATCCCTTGCATGTACCTTCGTGTTCTTGATTGAATTTTGGAAGACCAGTGACCATCTTCTCCACGATAGGTAGAGCACGAAAGTGAATGTGAGCCAATCTTCGATGCCAAAGATCGCACATGCTGGAGTTGTCATGCACAAGCGCTTGAAGAGGACGAGTGCATAGCCTGTAGAGACACTCACGTCTAACTCCAATCACTTGAGCAGTTTTGAAATTGGAGTTCTTTGCCCATATAAGAACTTTGGCTTTAGAGAAGGCAACTTGATAACCCTTGTCTTCCAATGCTGAAATTGAGACAAGATTCCTCTTTATCCCTGGAACGAACAATACATCATTCAACTCCAATGAAATCCCGGAATCCAAGTGAAGAGTGGAGTTTCCAATTCCTTTCACAGAATATTTGGCATCGTCTCCAATAACGACTTGATCACTAGAGTTGCTCTCCACTAAGTTTGAAAGGTGACCCTTGAAACCGGTGATGTGCCTAGAAGCACCACTATCAATCAACCAAGTGTTGGTGTCGGTAGAAACATTGCTTGACAAGGCTGAATAGAACAGAAAATCATTGGAGTCCTTCTGTGGAGCAATTTCTTCAACATTTGTAGTGGCAACTTGTTGCTTAGGTCTTTGAGGACAATCCTTTGCAAAGTGACCATACTTATCACAACGAAAACATTGAATCTTGGACATGTCTCGTTTCCTTTTGAAGGCAGGAGCACCATCATTTCCATTCTCTCGATTCCTTTTGAAGAACCCTTTCTTAAAGCCTTTTCCTTTGTTCAATGAATGAGAGGCAAGAACTTGCATTTCTTCATTCTTTGAACTTTGAGCAATTCCCCTTGCCGTTAGTCTTGACTCTTCTTGAATGCAATCAATCCTCAATCGATCAAACTTGGGAAGTTTAGATCTTGCACTGATTCCCTTGAATGAACGCCTCCCATGAAAACGGAAGACCATTGAGAGCCAGCATAGTTAGGTCCTTGTCGTCAATCATGTGACCAATTGTGGAGAGCTGATCTCTTATCTCTGAAATCCTCATGAAGTATGTGATAACAGATTCTCCTTTCGCCATTTTCACATGATGAAGTTGTTGCTTCAGTGTGAGAGCTCGACTAGTGTTGTTGATTTCGTACATCTCTTCCAAGGTTGCAAACATCTCTCTTGCTGTATCCAACTTGAAGACAATCGGTACAACATGATCCTTGACGGAATCAACCAACACTTTCTTTGCCCTAGTGTCTTTCTTCCTCCACTATAGCTTCTCTTCTTCCTCCTTAGGTTCAGGAACTTTTGTTTTCACGAACTCAGCTAAATCATTCTCTTCCAAGGTGAGCATGATTTTGAACCTCCATGATGTGTAGTTCGAAATCCCTTCGAGTCTATCCTCGATTTTCAGGCCATTCACCATCTTGAATTTGAGAAATAAGAGATAGACTGAAAAAGAATAAAGTGAGTGTTGCACATTAAATCTGATCACGATCTTTTTCACACCTGCTCTGATACCATGTTAGTGTTTCTTAGATCAGATTGAATAATAAAAGCACTTAAAAGAATTGCAACACATAAGACAATGAACACACAAAGATACCCTGGGAAAACCCTCCTCTTGAGGGAGAAAAACCTAGCAAATGAATCTCTTCTATAATATAGAACAATGGCAAAAATCTGCTTACAACTCAGGCCCAGCAATGGCCAATAATGAATGCAATGAGGTCACACCTCTTCTATATACACAAGATACAAATGAATATGTTCTTCCTTGAAATCGGACCTGCTACTATAAAGTGCGAATTCTGCTCTTGAAGATAGATGCGAACTTGCTTGAATCGGTTGTGTTTTAATGACAAAAATGACCTTGCCTTTATACAAGTGAGGCGCCTCTTCACTTAGGTGGGCTCACATAAAGAAATCACAAAATAAATAATAAATAAATAAAGTCGGCTCAAGCCAAGACTAAAATATTCGAACCATAAAGGGTCGGCCCTTAGCATTTAATAATATTGTGATCATGAATTAAATAGCCAAATGGCTATACATTTAATTTGATCTTTCTTCTTGGAATTCATGCAATGAAGTGCAGACCATAGCTGCTATAACATCAACAAAAACCTGTTCTAATATTTTGTTGTTGACTATTTTTGATGACATCTTGATGTAACTGGATTTTAAGAAATCGTTAAAATTTATCTACCCTTTTATAAAAAATAATAGAAATTTATCCCATTTTAATAAAAAGCATGTATTACATATTAACGGACATTACTAATAGTCTTAAAGTATAGTCAACATTTTTTTGTTGATGTCAAATTTTGTCGAGGTTTAAATGCTTGCACTCATTTTAAAAGTATATTCAAGTATGAAACTCAACCCTTGGTGGGTTTTTCAAATTTCTTGCTCAATGTGTGCTATTGTAACGGTCGCACCCATAATTAATTTTGTCACATTGGCTTTTGGAATTATCCAACCAAAAATAGAGTTAGATGGATCTACTTGTAAATAATTTTTTTCTCGATCTGAAAGTTTTACTAAAATGACAAAATGATAATATTCTACTAGAAGCTTAATTCAAGCAAAAGCTCAAATCCATCCTAGGCGGGAAAAAAAACCCTTTGATTCTATGAATGTTAAAAAGCTCAAATTTGTCCCTTCCATTTGCCCAAACAATCCTTTTTCGAGCACACAAATAGTGACAAATCACCATCGCCAATCCCAACGCAAGACTATACGGCCATGATAAGAATGATGGGTGAAAATAAGGTCATTTGATTTTTAATGATCCATTTTGTTCCAGAGGGTTCAAGATAGTCAATACCATTCTCTTGTTCAATGTGAAGTGGAATATTCAAAATGAAAATCATAATTTATAGCCCTGAGGAAATGACTCGTAAAAACAAATGATTTCTTTATAGTTTGAACTCAAGTTGATGAATATAAACAAGAATGATGTTTAGTATTGTTTGTTAGGATGGGTACAATACTTAAGAATAAGTGTTACCATGTAAACCATCCAAGTTTGAGAGCAGGGCCTAAATTTGATTGTTGATCTTATTTGTTAAATATTTTTTTGTGATAGTTATTAATTTGAAGTTGTCTTTTAAATAAATATATTTTATTTTTACTTTTTATATAAATTAAATATATATACGAAAATGTTGGTACTTTGGTTATGGATTACCTATCAATCTTTGTGGCCTCCTTGGGGACAATGTCACTTCACAGTGTGGATTTTGTGCCTAAGGTGGCAGGACTCTGCTCACCCAATCTTCTCGGATCCTTGGATGGGACTCTTTATGGGGAAACTCTTGCTATGGTGGCGAGCTTGATAGGCTTTCTCAGATTTGAATGTACCTCTTTGATTTTTCGTGGCTTTGATTGATTCGTTTAGGACGGTTAGAGCAGAGGGATGGATTTGGTAATCTTGGCTTTCCATGCTGTCGAGGTTCGGTCCTGGTCTATAAATGTTTGGTGGTTGTTTGTTTCTCTTGCATCTGTGTCATGGAGACACACTTTGGAGTGGTGTGTCCTTGCAGTGCGACCGAGCCGACGGGGTCTGTGAATGATTCCAGAGAGATGCAGATTGCATACCTCTTCTAGGTGGTGTCTGATAAAGAGAAGGATGCCATTCACAAAGTGGTGGGCGACAACTTCTGGGTTGGAGGCCATACCCACGATGGACTGGTGTTGGAGCGTTTTTTCTGCAACTACATCCAAGTTGTGAGTGCCAGGCTGTGGAGCATTCGGGCTGCTGGTCACTATGTACGTCAAGAATTGGCTGATTCAGTCATGAAGGCCATTGATGGAGTAGCGATGGAGCCTGAGGATGGGCTTGCTTTGGGTATTCTGAATCTGAATTAGGGAAAGAAGGCCAAACTCCATAAAGCTTAGAAACTCTTCAAGCATGGAGTAGAACATAAATATAATGTAGAGGATTTCATCAAGTTTTTGGATGAGAACCCGGATCTTATCGAACAAAATGTAATAGTTAGAATGTTGGATGTCGTTGAGGGTGTGGGCTACCTCTATCACTGATGGTTTTGTCCCCATCCATGGATGTATCTATCTCTATTTCATGCAATAGGGAGCTACCCCCTTTGGTAGTGCTTACCAAAATATAAAACATATATACGAAAATTATCTTGTAAGAATCTTTGACGATTTCAATATCTCTTTTCCTTAATACAGTCTTCTTAAAATTTCAATCATATTTTTAAAAAAATCAAAGAACAAAATAAATAAATCTAAAAATGAAGATAAAAAACGGGAAAAATAAAATAAAATTGTGAAACAAGATATCAAAAGAGAATGTTAGAGGACACACATAGCATATCAATTTCAATGCTAAATGGAAAATGAAAGAAAAGCTTAGGAGCTGACAAATGAAAGTATAAATGAAATTAAGATTTTCCGTCGAGGCTTCAATTTGATTTTTCAATGATTCACATTCACAAATAAAATGATTGTTAAATTTTATTAATGGAAGTTTCTACTCTTGAAAGCTATTTTTATTATTGGTTTCTTGCATTGTTTAAAGTGTTTGGATTATGACAATAGGCTTTTGAATTTTATATTGACAATGAATTTGAATAAAACATCTCTTATGCCTTGACACATCAACCAAGGCACACAAAATTGGATTGGTTTGTTTTCATGATACATTAAATGGTCATGGAATCATTTTGCTATTTATACTGAAACATTGAATTCTTGACTAACTATTGACTATTATTTGCAGGCAAGCCATGAGCTCCACACTCAGTTTGCAAATGCACTTCGATTGGCTTTATGATAATTTCAATTTCATAATATCAAATTGTATTGATGATCTTTATCTACAAATGATTTAAAATGGCATAATAGTTTTTCTATAGGTTTGATATTATTTATAATTTGGTAGCTTCTTCATAAAAGAATGTAGATCTACGCATATGTTCAAAATTAATAAAAATACAAAAGGATGCAAAGCTATGCCAATTTAAAATATGTTATTGTTGTGCTATTTATTAAAAAAAAATTACAAGTATAAATTACAAATGTGAATCAAATAAGTTAAACTATTATTATTACCTTTTTAATATGTCAATATAAAATATGTTATTGTTGTACACAATTTAAAAAAAAATAAAAAAATTATAAATGTGAATTAGATATACATTTATAACTTAAAATATATATTTTTTTAATATAATTTCTTAAACTCTATATTTAAATTGTTGATATTTAAAATTTTAATATATTGCCTTAGTTCTTTTTTATTAGGTAATAGGTTACATATAGTGTGAACTTTCAACCTAAAACAAGTATCTCGTTGGTATACAATCTTTTCTACATTAGTATTCAATCTTTTGCCATCGGTTTATAGTCTTCATCCATCAGTATACAATCTTCTTCACGTTCAAGAGTGAACGCATTTAAATATATATTTTCATTGTTGGTAGATTGGATTGTTATCTTTGAGTAAATGCAATACTAAGATCAATCTAATTTGTCAATGGTCGATCAAATTGCAATCTTTGCAATATATGTGAAGATATTTCGTTTTGATCACCTTTTCCATTGTCCTAACTCTTGTTGACTCTAACATCAACCAAAGTTCTTAAATACATTTCAAATCTACTTAATTTGCAATAGATGTTTTGCAGTGCATTGAAATAAATTTTATGGATTTAGAGCTTCTTGCCAAGTGTAAAGTGGTGCCAACAAAAGTCAATAGTGCGGGAAAAAGAAGAGCCCTCATGTGTTGTAATTGTGGTGTTTTCATGGTGATCTTCCCAGGTACCATCATATGTTGTGTAAGAATAATCCTTGTTTGAGTCTATTCCTCCATTTGCTTATGTTAAATTCAAAAGCATAATCGATGAGTCCACCATTGCAACCCTCATATGTAATAGATGAGAAGGCCAAGCAACTTCTTGCAATTAGAAAGTAGGATGGCATAAGTGCAACCCCATTATCACAACTATGTTATTATTGTTGGAAGGTCAATCCACACTCTAAGGAGACTATTAACCTATAAGGTCCCAGTAGAGCGTCCCAACATAGTAATGCGATTTCTATATGTGAATCTTAACGAATTCAAAATGGAAAAGTTAAAAAAACAATACCCATGTAGACTTTCATTTTTATTAGCCATGGATATATACTCATATGCACAATTGTTATATTGATAAGAAAATAAAACTATCTTCTTTTCTTTGTTCAATATTGAAAACGCTAAATATCAAGAATACCCATGTATCCACTTATTGTTATTAGCCATGAATTTAAATACATATATCCATTAGAAATTCCTCTATTAACACTAAATGTCTATAGCTGTAGGGGAGTTGAATCTGCTGGGAAAACTATTGTTAGTGTTCACATGTTTGTTAGAATTATAGGATTCGTACAAAAATATTTATTAGAAGCTTGTATATTTACTTGTGTTTGTTATAGTTTGGTTATCTTTTATCCCATGAGATAAGGGATTTGTTACGGGAGTTCTATAATATAGAAGATCCCAATTTCTATATATTGGCATAATCTATGATTGAAAATAAGGGAGTGTAAGGGCAAGGTCCCATGGAGGGAGGCTTCCTAAAAAGCCCAGGCATAATATGCTTAAATTTTTAGCAGAATATTTTGAAACATGTGGTCCCATGAATTTAGTTGTGCAGTTTAGCTGGTGGTGGAATGAAGTGTTGTAAATAAAAAATTAATAAATAATCAGCATTTCCTTCCAAATTTGTGACAACTGATAGAAAAGTACTCTTAAGCAGGTGGAGCAATTTCTAGCCCCACCCTATTTCCACCAGCTAAAATTTCCTCCACCTGCTAAAAAAGATTCCAAATAATTCTGTAGCAGAATTTTTTTTTCCCATAAGACCACCTACTTCCGTGAAATCCGGAGCCCAAGCCCCCCATGAGACCATAAGCATTATTATTTTGTGTAAAATCTGCTCCTCATTCTGCTCCTCATTTATCTCTCAAAATCTCTAACACGGGATCAGAGCGGGGAGATAAAAGAGGCAGTAGAGAAGGGTGCACCGAAGAAGATTTGCATTCATGAAGATCTTGGGAGAGTTTTTTGCACGAATTTGTAACGCTAGAAAATTTGGCACAACATATTTCTAGCGAATGTGAAGGCATAGATTGTGGCGGCTTCGGTCACTTGGAATAATAGAATACACACTCAAAAGCCTGCGGTTCTAGAGTTTCTGTCTAACAGATCTTGTGGGGTGACCTCGGTGTTGAATATGTAGTGTACAATTTCATTCCAACTGTCCAAGTCATAAGTAGCGATTCAATTGTTTCTTTTCGAGTGTGCAAAGACCAGATCCGTAAGTCACGCTGGGAGAAGGCCGATTTACTTGTACATAGGTATCCACGGCGCTACATTCAGAGGTTGAAGTGCGAACCATCTTGGGTGCTCTCCGTGCAGGCCCGATCCAAGTGCATCTAGGCGGAGGAAACCAGCGCATATGTGAAGAATCTAACCTATTCTGTTTGTGATTCTGGTATCTCTGATTTATGAAGCTTGTAGTTGAATCCTTATGAACTTAAAGAGATTCACGTGACTCTGCCCTTCAAGGCAAAAGAAAGTCGTCTAAATCTGTAGATTACCTTGGTCTTTAAGAAGCAGTAGCTTGTGAAAGGGTGCCTGAGCTAATTCCGTCCGATCTGCCCATGGTGACAAATGAATCCATCACTAATGCTGCTGACTATGTGTTCATGAGGCTCGATTTCAAAATCTGTGTTGCTCGTGGATCAAAATATGAAAGCCCACTATTCATGACAAAGCCAAACTGGTGAGAGTGAGGTTGCAGAGCAAATTGTTGCTGAAAGAGTTTGATACAGTGATATTCGTCCAAAACGCCCCACAAAGATTCTGAACTTCGCTCACATGGAGGCGACATCTCGCATGCAATAAATAGCTATTGTGGTACACTTTTTAGACTTATTTTTGTCATAAATTCATGTCACAATGTAATATTTCATTGTCATCAATGTGTTTTAAATCTAGACTAGGCAAAGTACATTTCAATTGAGATAAAAGTGTCAAAATTATCAAAACTAAAAAATTGTCTAAATTGTAACTGGACGCATAATCGCTTGTATGCAACGTTCATTTTGTGATGGGGCATTCTAAAACTGAACTCAAAGTCATATTTGATAATTAAGTAGCAAATCTATTGGAGGTTGGAGGACAATCAACATGTTCTTGTCAGTCACCAACGACGAGGACACTTATCAGCTTTGGTGGCATTTTCTTTTCCAATATGCAACTTGATATGGTTTGTTCTTTTGTGTTCCTGGTTGTGTGAATAAGTGGAATTTCATATTGTGGGGGAGAATATAACCAACGTTCCATTCCCTTTTGCAATGTGAATGTTGATTCCTATATCACTTCCCTAGTGTAAAATAGTGTAATGAACAAAAGCACTAATGTAATGTAGTTCATGGATCTTGAAAGGGTTTGTGGTAGGATCCAAAAAACCACACGAGGTGGACAATTGGTGGGTTCCTATTCATGTCTAGGTTTGTGGTAAGCCTGTGTGAAAACCATGAAAGGTTGATGGGAGGTGTTTTTCATTTTGAATCAAGATCATGAGCTTGAAGAGAGTTGGGCCTACTGCAGATGTAGGGCATGAGTTCTTACCATGTTCACACTGTTAATGGATGATAGCTTTGGTCAGATATGAATGATAGTGATGCAAGTATCATTGTCATTCATAAGTGATCGAAATTATCATACATACTATGATATTTCTAAAGGAAACATTTAAAATCGAAATTATGAGCATTCATATAAATTCGATCATTCCCGTGATTTTATATTCTGCATTTATTTGAAATCGGAATCCTCTTAAGACATCCGCCATCATGTAGAAGGGTGTGTTAATGCATACTTAACAAATGGCAATCGACTATAGAGAAAGTCCGCACACAAAGGGACACGTCCTCTCAAGGGACGCATCCCTTGGAGGCGGGCCTCTCCACTTACAAATAGGAGTTCCTTCATTGATATGCAAACATAGAAATCAGATAATGTTCTGCAATCAACACATTCACATTTAAATAAGAAAATTTGGAAATCGCAGTTAGAGAAATTTTTTGGAAATTTCATTTTAACTTATAATTGTCTTACACAGAAATGCGAACTTAGTTTTGCTCTTAGGTATTAGGATCCCATTTGAGGAAAGATTTGATTACATTTACATGGTATCAGAGCCATGTTGTGTGAATCCAAATCAAATCTAAAATCAGATTGCTCAAAAGAAATTCGTATTTTCTAAATCGAACTCACATCACATTCTTCATAATGTCTATTGTGATTAGATTTGAAAATCATCTCACAAGAGTAGATAAACTAGTATCACTTATGAAAGAAACTATTAGGGAACCAGAGGCTGAACCTAAGAAAATTGAGAACCTTGTGTTCTACACAACCCTTTCTAATCAAGTATCTGACAACAATCAAAATTGGGTAATTGATAATGGTTCATCCCGACACATCACAGGGTTCAGAGTCAATCTAGACTCCATGACTAAAAAGTTTGATGAAGAAGTAACCATCGGGGATGATTCTGCATACCCTGTAAAAGGGGTTGGAACATGCTCCATCAAGTTGAATTTTGGGATTTCTCTACAACTCACTAGAGTCCTATTTGTACCTGGAATTAAGAGAAATCTTATATCCATCTCTGCCCTTGAAGACAATGGCTATAGAGTTACATTTATGGACGGTAAAGTCCTAGTGTGGCCTAAAAACTCAACTATCAAGAAAGCACATACCATAGGCATAAGACAAGGGTACCTTTACAAACTTTGCACTGAGGTTAAACAAGCCCTTACCCTTGACACTATTGATTCAAATGAAATCTGGCATAGAAGACTAGGTCACCTTCATTTTCGTGCCCTACGTTCTATGGTAAAACTTGTTACAGGCTTACCCAAGCTAAAACTATCTCATGAGGGAACTTGTAAAGGTTGTGCCCTAGGAAAGAATACTAAAGGATCCTTCCAAAATAGCCTAAGTAAAACCCTTAATGTATTAGAACTAGTTCACTCTGATCTTTGTGGACCCATGTCTGTACCTTCTAAAGCATGATTTCTATACTATGTCATATTTGTAGATGAATTCTCTAGGAAAACCTGGATCTATTTCCTTAAATGCAAAGAGTCAATAGAAATCCTCAAAAGGTTCGAAGAGGTTAAAGCCCTCACTGAAAACTTCTCCGGAAAGAAAATAAAAACCTTAAGGACAGACAAGAGGGAGTTCACAGTTGCCTACAACCCTCAACAAAATGGGGTTGCTGAAAGAAAAAATAGAACCATTGTAGAAGCTGCCAAGGCAATGTTACTAGACCA
Organism: Sequoiadendron giganteum; assembly: GCA_007115665.2. Classification (NCBI taxonomy): domain Eukaryota; kingdom Viridiplantae; phylum Streptophyta; class Pinopsida; order Cupressales; family Cupressaceae; genus Sequoiadendron; species Sequoiadendron giganteum. The sequence continues at coordinate 531,932,910 of CM021108.1, forward strand.
AGACATTGAAACTTCTTTCTGGGCAGAAGCCTCTAGGACTGCTGTCTATATCCAAAATAGATGCCCTCATTCTCATCTTGATAACAAAACCCCTGAAGAAGCCTTTACCGGCTTAAAACCTAACATTAGTCACTTTAGGATCTTTGGGTGCCCTGTCTATATTCATGTGCCCAAAGAGAAGAGATCCAAACTAGAACCTTTTGGAAAGAAGGGAGTATTTGTGGGTTATAGTGAAACCTCCAAAGTTTATAGAATATTCATACCCGGGCAGAAACAAATTGAGTTGAGCAGAGATGTCATCTTTGAAGAAGACATTGCATTCAAGAGGGCAAAGAGTTCTAGTGAGACAAAAACTTATTCCCTTAGAGTACCTGAAATGGAACTTGCTCCTGAGATTTCAGAGGGAGCATCCTGAGGATATACCTCATGAACTTCCTGCCAATTCAAATGAGGATACAAATGACATCAGCAGAAAGAGACCACTTTGGGCCAGGAAGATGATCAAAGAAGTAGAGGATCATGCAACACCTAAAGGAATGTCCAGGGAGAGTAAAAGACCCAAACGGTTCTCTAGCTATGTTGCTTTAATGAACAACATCATAAACTCTGAACCCACCAGTGTTACATAAGCCTTCAGACATCAAGCTTGGAAGGATGCAATGACAGAGGAATATCAATCCATCCTAAAGAATGATGTATGGGACACAGTGCCTAGACCAAAAGAGAAATCTGTTGTCTCTTCTAAATGGCTCTTCTAAATCAAGCATGCTGCTGATGGCAGTATAGAAAAACATAAAGCACGTTTTGTGGCTAGAGGTTTTTCACAAAAGGAAGGCATTGATTATGAAGAAACATTTGCACCTATTGCCCGTTACACATCAGTGAGAGCGGTATTAGCCATTGCAGTAGCTAAAGGTTGGAAGGTCCACCAAATGAATGTGAAAACTGCCTTCCTGAATGGAACCATTGAAGAGGAAGTCTACCTGGAACAACCTGAAGGTTTTGTGATACATAAATCTAACTCACATGTGTGCAGGCTCAAGAAAGCTCTCTATGGACTTAAACAGGCTCCCAGGGTCTTGTATGAAAGAATTGATAGCTATCTCTTGGGATTAGGATTTTCCAAGAATGATGTTGACTCCAATCTATACTTCAAGGTAATCAAAGGTGATATGCTTATAATTATTTTATATGTTGATGACCTGCTAATAATAGGAGAAGATCACCTCATTGCTCAAGGGAAACAAGATCTAATCTCTGAATTTGACATGAAAGACTTGGCTATTCTTCACTACTTCCTCAGTTTGGAAGTATGGCAGAAATCAAAAGGTATTATACTAAATCAAGGGAAGTATACTATTGACATTCTAAAAAGATTTGGAATGTTGGACTGTAGACCGATGTCCACACCCATGGAAACCAACCTTCTCAAATTGAAAGAAGCAGCAGCAGAATCCAAATGTGTAGATCCGACCCTTTACAGACAGATGATTGGATCCTTGATGTATCTGGTTAACACCAGACCTGATATTTGCTATGCTATAAATGCCCTTAGCCAGTTCATGTGTGAACCCAAGGAAATTCACTTGATGGCTATAAAACATATTTTTAGATATCTTCAAGGCACCATTAGATATGGGCTTCATTACAAGAGTGATCCACTAGATCTACATGGGTACTTAGATTCAGATTGGGCTAGAAGTGTAACTGATCGAAAAAGCACATCAGGATGTTGTTTTAGTTTGGGATCGACTATGATCTCCTGGATTTGTAGAAAACAATCGTCAGTTGCACAGAGCTCAACAAAAGCTGAATATATTGCAGCCTCAATGGGTGCAAGAGAAGCAGTGTGGCTTCGTAAATTGGTTGTGGGACTCTTTGGTGAGCCCTTGAATCCTACGATTATTCATTGTGATAATCAGAGTTGTATAAAGCTCTCTGTGAATCCTATCTTTCATGATAGATCTAAACACATTGAGATCCCCTATTATTATGTGAGAGATATGGTGGAAAGGAAAGTGATTCAGTTGGAGTATATTAGTACAAATGACCAAACTGCAGACATTCTCACCAAGCCTCTCTCCCGGATCAAGGTAGAGCACTTCAAGAAGAAACTTGGTATGGTTGAAATGTAATTTGTTATTTATGTTTGAAATACAAATTGTTTAGAAATTGTACTAATATATAAAGATGTTTAATGTGTAAACTCTTTTGTCATGTGTGTGACTCCATGACTTTATGGGCCTACTCCCCCTGTGTGCATTATCGAAAGGTGACGATCTTTCTGATAATGAACACTTGTATTTGACATTGTAAAGTGACGACTCTACAATGATGAACTATCATGATAGATATCATATGACTTGATATCTGTGGACATGTCATGATAGTATCTCTTAGATACCTTGATGGATATCATGAGACTTGATATCTGAAGATCATTGTGATCTATAAAGAGATAATCATGGTGGATGATTATATCCGTGGATATGCCATGAATTATGGTAGACATCATGTGACTTGATGTCAGTGCACATACCATAATGAAGATGTGTATGGAGAATGTCATGTGACTTGACACTTTCAGAAGCATATCATATCTTCTGATATCACGAGTTAGGTGATATCACTTTTGGAAGTTATTCTTCCTAGTTAAAGAGGGAGTGTTGAAATGATGAAGATGTGTTATGAAGAATGTCATGTGACTTGACAACTTTGAGAAAACATATCATATCACATGTGAAGGTGATATCTTGACTTATTTGATTTGAAATATCTTCCCTAGCTAAGAGGGAGTGTTAATGGATGAAAGCTTTGGTTAGATATGAATGACAGTGATGCAAGTATCATTGTCATTCATAAGTGATCGAAATTATCATACATACTATGATATTTCTAAAGAAAACATTTAAAATCGAAATTATGAGCATTCATATAAATTCGATCATTCCTGTGATTTTATATTTTGCATTTATTTGAAATCAGAATCCTCTTAAGACATCCGCCATCATGTAGAAGGGTGTGTTAATGCATACTTAACAAATGGCAATTGACTGTAGAGAAAGCCCGCGCACAAAGGGACACGTCCTCTAAAGGGACGCATCCCTTGGAGGCGGGCCTCTCCACTTACAAATAGGAGTTCCTTCATTGATATGCAAACATAGAAATCAGATAATGTTCTGCACTCAACACATTCACATTTAAATAAGAAAATCTGGAAATCGCAGTTAGAGAAAAATTATGGAAATTTCATTTTAACTTATAATTGTCGTACACAGAAATTCAAACTTAGTTTTGCTCTTAGGTATTAGGATCCCATTTTAGGAAAGATTTGATTACATTTACACATACTAAGGGGGGGAATGTTGGGAAAACCATTGTTAGAGTTCACATGTTTGTTAGAATTATAGGATACATACAAAAATATTTGTTAGGAGCTTGTATATTTATGCGTGTGTTATCTTTTATCCCATGATGTAAGGGATTTGTTATGGGAGTTCTCTCCTATAATATAGGAGATCCAATTTCTATATATTGGCATATGTAATCTATGATTGAATAAGCGAGTGTAATAGAAGCATTATTATTTTGTGTAAAATTTGCTCCTCATTTATCTCTCAAAATCTCTAATAGAATCTAAAAAGTACCCATGTATCGCTATGATTGTTTACTATCATTGTAATAATTAATAAACATAATGGAGCTATGCATTTCTATACACCTTTGCATCAATCTACTTTTATTGTTGTACAGTGGTTCAATATTAAAAAACCTCATTCATCCATCAATGTCATTATCCAACGATATTGACAAAAAAGGGAATAGATGTATAATATTACATACCTCTTATACCAGACTCATTTTTGTTGTCATGGTAGAGGATTGAATGTAATATACAAAAATGGAAAAGAAGTAACCTTGATTACCCTTTGATGTCATTAGCCATTTGTTCATATACCCGTATCTATATGACCCTTGTTCCTTAACTATAGTCACGACTTTGTTCAAACCCAATTTACAGGAGACCCCATTCTCCATATTGTGTTGATTGATAAACAACAAATTTTCCTTAAATATCTAAACCAAAAATATCTAGATACTCTTCGTCATGACAAACATATCTTCCTCTACCATAAATAAATACAAACAAAAAAGCACATAGTTGGGTGACTGCAAAATTGATATTAATAAAGATGAAATAAAATTCTCCTTCAAATCAAGAGTGCATATATGAAATGAATTGTTTCTAATAGAACATATGAATACATAGACTATACGAGGAGGTTAGAAATTAGGTTGGTATTTCCTCAAGCCCTTTTCCAACTTGCTACATGTACAAGTAGATATTTAAGATTACTAGATAGACATTATTAGCAGATAGTTGCGATAAATACAACACTACAACTCAATTTGAGTGTTTATGTCTTCAACATTGAGGTCCAGTGGCTACACAATCCCAAAAGACAATACAATAATTAAACAAGTTGCACAAATCCAAATCATAGTTGAAAATTCAAGCAGACAAATGGCATGAGTTTGTTTTATCCTTTCTCCATGCCCAAGCTTGAAAAATAAAATTGATTTCAAACCTAGTAAGAAAAAAATAAATGGCAAAGCACTAAAAGGATGTGTGGGCTTTAGAAATGCATCTTAGTTGACACGTTACAGTTGAAGGTATGGCATGCCTACAAATGCACATTTCTTTGATATAACAAATCAACCATTTTAGTCTTATTGTGCCCCCTAGAAGGCATAAATGCTTTGACACTCTATAACGTAATTATAAATGATTCCCATGTGTTAAAGTCTCAAATTTTGTTGAACTTCAATTGCTAGTTATAAGAAGCCATGTGCTATTTTTCATGCTATTCACAATTACCAAGGTTGTAAAATTTTCAACCTTTGATAGAAATTTTATTTCCCCGTTTTAAGTACTTTTACTCTACTAATCAGTCTAGGGAAGGTTTCAAGGGAAATACAATTCATTATTGTCCCTTATCAATGCATATGCATGTGTTCTATTTAAATGAAAACTTTCTTATTGACTTAATTTGCTTACTTCATAAATTATACTTTGTCAACCAATTAGAAGAAATTATTAAGGGGTTTATTAATCCTAGTTTTAAATTTTCCATATATGATTTTTTTATTACTAGAAGGATTATAAATTAGAATTCCTATATAGTATTTCATATTTCTGTCTATTATGAATTCTTTCCTTATTTTTCTTCTTGTTGTGGTTGTAGCAAGTTCTTACATGTAGTTTTCATTTTCATTCAATAGGAAAGGTTGATTTTGGTGAGGCATTTGTTCACTTTTCTCTTTGTTTTTTGAATCCTCACTACTTTGTTTTTCTATAATGATAGACTATTTGATAGTGTGGTTCTTGTTTTAGATGAAATAATGAATCACAATGAAATACAATTTAGTCTTCTCTATAACTACAATTTATCTTGCTTTTGACTTGTACTTATTTAAAAAAACTACTTTGTTTTGCTATAATGATATACTATTTGATAGTGTGGTTCTTGTTTTAGACGAAATAATGAATCACAATGAAATACAATTTAGTCTTCTCTATAACTACAATTTACCTTGCTTTTGGCTTGTACTCATTAAAAAAAATTATATATTTGTATATTCAACTAAAAGTGTATACTTTATATTTAATTGAATTACAAGCTATTTTTACATAACTAGAAGGAAAAACCAACGAGTCTTATAAAGGAAAATTAGTACTTGTCTATAGCTTACTATGTTTATTTTCATGATGCAAAGACACCCTACAACCAAATTTATTTGATTAGTTATGTACGTTGGCATGCATATTGTTATCGTTATGTTATATATCAAATCTCAAATTTATTTCAATAACAATTATGGATGTACCTGATATCCTATAATGAAAAATATAAGTGGATTATATTTTCCATGATATGGATATGAGTAAACCAAGTTTGGAAAGTAATGCATACTCGTTATAATTGTTATGAACTATTGTAGAAGTTGAATATTACCACCATCAAAAATATTTATGTTGCTACATACATGTAGTGATTTTTTATCAGTATTATAACCATTTGTGAACAATGAGAAGTATACATTATTGTTTGAATATTTTCTATTGTTAGCTGTACATTACACTATTGCCCATGTATGTTATTTTTATGCTTGTTAATGTTTGTAAATAACATTGTTACATGTGAGGAGAAAGGTAAATACAATTCCTATATCATTTTAAATGTAGCAACAAATTTTATATAACAATAATATAGTTATATTTGTAATTGTATAACCGCATAATAATATTAACAATGTAATACTAACTACTACACAAACATTCCCCCCTTATTACATTGTTCCTACAAATGCACCCTCAGAACCTCATAATTCACCTCGCCAAGGGACCCCCCTTAAGGCTTACATAACAAAACTTGTTGATTACATAAAATAAATACACATTCTTGAGAAGATCTTTCTTTGAAGAAACAAATCCTTAATCAAGTGGAACTCAATCAAGTTGCCTTGTGACCCTTAGAAGGGTGTAGCTCTAAGTTGAAATCTTGAGTTCTCTTTAGTTTGAACTCTCGAATCATAGATTCCCAAATTATTGGACATTAGTCCATACTGAGCTTTGCACTCATAGAGCTCCATCAAGTTATCTCTTGACCCTCGTGAGGGCATAATTCTTGATCACAACCTTATGAACTCATTGGACAACAATCCATATTGAGTTTCAACACCAAATCCCTTACCTGCCTCTAAAAATAAAACTTATATATATATATATATCTTCAAATCTATCAACATCAACAAGGGAAGAAAAAAGGAAAGCAAAAATAGAAAGCAACAATGCTCCTCATGCAAAACACCATCTTAAGGTGAGAAGTTGACTTGAGATGATGGAAATTCCTCCATCCTCCGATGCCACCAACCTCCAATCTAATCTTGTTACTCTTTAACTGCCGGACATAGCATTCAAACCTTCAAAGGTCCTCTTAGGTTTAACCTAGATGAAAAGAGTACAAACACTATATGTAGCCATGATTAAATGCAAAAAATAGGAGTTTGGCTCAACAAATAATTCATCCATTAGAATAAAAAACTTTAATGCATCTGATATAACCATTTTCTTTGTTGTGTGTGAAATCATTCCTCTAATTGTCCTCCTTATTTCAAAACATCTCATTATGCCCTTCTTTCTCATAAAAATGTTTGACTCAAAAGAATGCAAAGTAAATTAAAATTTTAACATTTCTTTCAACTACTTCACCAATTAAAGTTTTAACATTATCTTTATTTACTTCACCAAATCAATCTCCCACATTATTTCCAAGCACTAACCTCCCCAATCTTTAACATTCTATATACAATGAAAACTAAACTCTTACACTCCTTGTAACATCAATAAACAAATCAAACTAACTGTATCCCTTCAAATTAATCTTTTCAAATACTTCCCCCTTTCAAACATACTTTGTTTCAAAGAAAATTCTAGAGATGAAATAAAATAGACCCTACAAACATAAATCTCCTCTCATGAATAACCTAAACAAAATCCTCAAGGGAAGCACATAAGTACCTCACTGCCATGTTGATGAATCCTTTCACTTATATTTGTTCATTGTGATTAAATCTACAAATACACTTCAAATTGGAAGAAATGATTCCTAATGCATCCACAAAATGATGCTATTTGTTGTGTGGCCTCTTCAACCTTCTGAACTTCAAAACATTCATGTTGCCACACAAATAAAATCTACATAGGGTACAATCATTATTGCTCTAATACCATAAGGAGGAGAAATGTAAATATAATATTTATATCATTTTAAACATAGCAAAAACTTTTATATTATAGCAGTAATACAATTATATTTGTAATTGTATAACCACATAATAGTGTAAACAATGTAATACTAACTGCTATGCTAACAACATGATTGTGATTAGTAGTATAACTATAGTAGATGATTATAAACAATATGTGCTTTAGTTATGGTATGATATTTTAAGTGAATAGTCCAATATTATCTTGCTCATGAGAACATAATGATGTAGAAGTGTTCATTTAATATATTTATGCGTTTGAGTAATATTATATGACTAAGATAGAGAATGTTACCACTCAAATGGTTAAATTATTTTAAAAATTACTAAAAATTTAGATGTGTTGGGAGTTTATACTCATGATGATAGTTTATGAATATAATTTTAGTTTTTGCCTAAGATGATGAGCTAGATTATGTTTTGATTGTGTTTGGATTCAAGAATAAGATATTAGTGTGTGAACATATTGCATGCATATAGATTTATTGAAATGTGATTGATATAATTCTTTGTCCAAAGTAATGTTCGTTTAATGCTTTGTTATTTCACAATATCTACAAGTTTGCATGCTATTTGGATGCCATGTAGCAAGGGGGTATCTAGGGATGCATGCCATGTGATAGTGTAGTAGTTTTACACTTAGTTCTTAGATTGGACACGGTACGTTTGTAGCTATCATGATCTATCGCCCTTGTTGAAGGGTTGGGCCACTTCTAGTTGGAAGGTGTGTAGGGAATAAAACACTTGGATAATTCTCTCCTTCCATGTAATTTGATAAAGTTAAATTGTTTTGACTCATTCAAATGATGAAAAATAAATAGGCTTTAATAACAATTTTCGGAAAAATCAATCTCTATCCAAATATGACTTCAATGGATGAGATACAAGGCTTGGGCTACAACATGAAAATCTGAAACTTATATGCAAATCTGAAATTAAGTTGCCTTGAAGTGGAATTACTTACCATGATTAGATCCATCTTCTTTATGATGCCAAAAATCAGCCAACATAACATGCTTATAAACACTACCTTATGTGAACTTACAACTACAATATATAAATAATATCACCATAATATAGTAGCAATGAGACACAAATCGGCAACACAAGAGCATCACATAACACAAAATTTATGTGGAGAAACCCTTGCGGGAAAAATATCCTCCAAAAAGTGAGGCCAAGTATGCATTATCTTCAAATAAATGAGATTACAATACAATCACTTCCATTCTCCTCTTTGCCTCCAACATAAAAACATTTGTGCACTTGTGATCAGTCGCTTTATGCCTCAACTTGTCCTTGTTCCTACAATGAAACTCTACATTCAACTGTTGCTCATATATTCTACATCCAAAGAATTGATTTTATAGACTTGTGAAGACATCAAATGTACTGAACATGGCGCCCAAAGATGACCCTTCATTCCAAACATTCCCAACCCTTGGATTACCTCCTCAAAATGTGAACGAACATTGATTTTGGCTTCAATACTTTCCCTCCAACTTGGACATCCAAACTTGGAAGATAAATATTACATTAAATGTAATAAACGATGGAATACCAATAGACACATGTTGCCTCTTTCCAAGCTCCCACTTGGAGAAAATCAAAAGTCACTCATTTGTTATTTCCTCATCTTTTATCATTCCCATTTTAGGCGTCCACTTGTGGGGAAAATAATATTTAATTTTTATTTCTACAAACAACATTTATATTGCTAGTGGAACCAATCACCCCTTGTGAATGTAATACAAACAATGGTGAGAATTAATATTACAAAATATTTTCCATTTACACCCCATGTGCCTAGGGTCACTTTCCAAGGATGTTGTAACCATGCAATATGCCATTGGATTTACAAGGTAGATGACACCTTAATCCTAACTTCAAATATACTTTTGAGGATATTGGATACTTTGTCAATGTATTTTAAAATGAATGCAATCTTGTATGAATAGTTGATTGTATTTATGAGATATTAGCTCCTTTTGATTATTTTATAAACTGTGTATTAATTTAGTACTTTTCAAGTTTGAATTCAAATGAAGAAAGAACTATATTTATTGCATTCTATTGTAATGATCATGATATGAAAAAATTGAGTTTGGCTCCTTAATCATGAGTATAATTTATTATTAATTACTTTTCTAAGTTATTGTATATGAAATTATTAGAGTTTTATCTATTAAGGGATTTGCTCATTTCATGTGGCATTAGAGTGTAGGTTCAAAATCTAGGACCTATAGTTTGCTACATTTGGTTTCTAAGTCTAATTAATTTTCATTTTATTACACTTAGAAATGGAAGGTTTGAAGACATGTGTTGGAAGGAAAAACAAGTATAAAAGAAAGTAGTTAAATTGCATTCTCCCTCTCACCCCACTCAATAATAGAGGTTGAGGGTCATGGGAATCCTCTTCATAAGTTTCTTGCATAGTTAGCTTGCAGTAGCTTTTGTAAATTGCATGATTTCTCTCAAACACCTCTTTCAACTATCACTTATCACAACTATGAAGAAAATATATAGATGGATTGTAATAAAAGATTAAATAAATGTATTATATATTTTGACATAAGAAGTAATTGTTTTTAGAAATTACGATAATAATATTACCAGTAATGTTTAATGGAACTAGTATTGTCATTAGTGTTGCTTGGTTCTTTCAGGTTTATGTCTCTAAATTATATTTTTAGCCAAAAAATGAGTTTATTATCAAAAAGTTAAGTCCAAACTAAAATTTGTTTAAGTTCAATAAAATATAGTAATAATGTTAAATAAATGTATAATGGAGGTCCTCAACAAGTGCCGAAGTGGGTCCTCCTTTTTCGGGAGCTCCTTCGGTTAGTTCCTCTTTGGAGGCTGACCCTCCCGTGACTACCCAGTTTTCTCCTCCCTTTGTGGAACTCTTTGTTGTCTCTGCTCTATCAGAACCTTCTGATGACACTATGATGTCAAAACATGCACATCCTATGCTGATCGACTCTGTTGGACCCTTGGTTGCTCCCATCTCTATTACTTCACTAGCAACTCCCTTGCAACATGGTGGCCCCTCTCTTGGGGGGGCAATTGTAGTTCCACTCTCCTCACTGTCTGAGCCCGTCAGGTTGATTGTGCTGAGAAAGAAGAAGGGTCTCCCCAAATTTGTTGCCTCTCCACAGCCTCGAGTTCGGGGAGTCAGTTTGGACCCCTTGATTCGAGGCTTGTATAAATTTTGGGTTGTTTTACAGTTGTCGGTCAGCTATTTCTGGTTTTTTCTCTAGTTCAGCCTTGTCTGAACTATGTTTTCCTTTGGCCCTTTGGGCTTTCTATGTTAAGGGTACAACACCCTGTAAATGTTGCTTACCTTTTCAAAAACAAGTGCCAAATAGAAGGTGAGCAAAGTGTAGCCAAAATAAAACATTTTTTCCAAAAATGAAAAAGATGTTGAAGTCCATAGGCAAATCAATGGGTTCTATTTGTGAATATTTAAGGTCCTCAAAGAAGCTAATAAGACCACAACTAGAATTAATAGTTTTATGAAACACAAAGGTGGAGTGATTATAGGCTACAAAAACTGGGCTATAGATGAAAGCACAATTGTTATGCTTTCAAATCAATAGAAAATTAAATCACAATAAAATCTTAAATTAATAATTTGGAACTTCATAAAGTATAATTTTATGGGTGAATTTATTTCTTATTTTTATTGTAAAAATTTGTAGAAGAAATATGGTAAATTATTTTCACTTTCATTGATATATTAGTGGTATGTGATTAATCTTGAAAGGTTAGTCAATGAAACAGTCACGCAATATATCCTTGTTTGTGTAGAGGGACTTTAAAAAATGTATAAAAATACATGATTGATTCTAGCTTGTAACAAAAAAGCTACAAAATTATTGTCATAATCTATATACTTGGATCTTATTAATAAAACGTGTGATACGATCTATTTTGCTTTTTGATCAATTAAGTAAAGTAAATTGCCTTCTATAGGGGTCTCAAGAAATGCTTTTAAGGATTAAGATTGATAGTTGGGAGAACATTTTTCCTTGTATCACATTGGTTATGAGATTTATGAGATTGACATATGACATCCTTATTTTTGATTTATGTTTATTGTGGACTACTATAAATGATCATCACTACTAAATTGAGTTGTGACCTTCAATAACAACTTTTAAATTTTTATAGTGGTAGAATTGTGAAAAACTTTATGAATTTATTATCTTTTATCAAAACATATCTATCCAAAATTAATATTATAATTCTAATGTATTTACTCCTCAATATTATTCTATATAATAAAATTATTAAATAAAAATAATATTTTATTCTACATATTACTTAGCCTATATTTTACTATTGACGTAACCATTGCACCTTCTTTCGATGCAAGTACTAGTTTATACTTAAAATGTGATATATATTACAAATCTTAGCATCAATTTGGAATATGAAATAATATTTTATCATTATTTTGAGATATATTGTTTTAGTTTTTTTTATTTATACTTAAAATGTCAAATATATTACAAATCTTAGAATAGTATTTTATTAATATTGTTTTTAGATTATCTTATATCTAGATCATTATGATATTATAAGTTAAAATTAATGGTAAAACCATTTTTGAGGTATTAAGGTGGAGATTGAAGCATTACTCGATAATATATATTTTATTATTTTAAGAGTTTCAATATCATAAAGTATAATGCCATCAAAAATTGAATAATTAAAAAAATAAAGGCACTCAATGCAAAATTTCAAAGGACATTTTAGTAGAGTGTATATACATGTTAGATTTTTAAAAATAATTTCAAACTATTTAATTCTATTTTCTTGCACAAATATTTATGCAGTCTCTAAAGTTTCCAGTATGCAACTATTTGAAGTTTGTCCTACAAACTCAGTATTTTCTTTCACTAAATGTGTTTGATATGTGCATTCAACACGTGAAGGCAACTCAATGCACGGTCTTTATTCTCACAACGTTGTCTATGGATTTGTGGATCAACCATATTACAGATTCTAATCTTGTGACTACCCATACTCCTCCATTTTTCAAGGTTTACATTTCACATTTTGTTGCTTGTGAATGTCTATTCTCATAGAGAATGAGAAGGAAATATCTTAGTCCAAAAGATTGCCTTTGAATTGTCAACAGAGTTTCAAATGGTTTCAGATTTTTCTATAATTTTACTTAAATTTCCTTGACGTCAAGTTATGAGGGAGGATGGAGGTAAAAGTCGAAATGACGTAATTCATGAAGGGGAGACGGCTCCTTTGCTCAATCAACAGGAGATGACATCTTTGATCAAGGGTTTGAATAATATGAGAGGTTTCTTTGGTGAAAGAGTTCTTCCAATGGTTGGAAAGAATTACCTGCAATAGTCCTTTGATAAAGAGTCCAACCAATGTTATAGATCTTCATCCATTATTCCAATGGATGAAAGGAGAGCTATAAAGGAGGTTGAAGGTATGAGTTCAGAAAACCTAGTCCATGAAAGGGAGAAAACTCTTTAACTCAATCAACAAGAGATAATATCTTTACTGAAGGGCTTGAGACTAGTAAGAGACGTCTCTTTGGCTGAAGAGTTATTCTGATGGGTGGGGAGAGAATGACACAATACTTATTTAACTTCTTTGATGAAGGGCTTGACTAATAAGAGATGTCTCCTTGGTTGAAGAGTTCTTCCAATAGGTGGAGAGAGAATTGCACATGATACTTAACTTCTTTGATGAAGAGTTTAACCAATGAGAGAGATGTCCTTGATGGGTTCCTCATATGGAAGGAGAGAGCCATTATCTTTTAGAAAGAAGAATATTATTTCAAATAAAAAAATTTAATTGTCTTGTTTAATTAAATTTCCATCTCATTTGCCCTCCTTAACCATGAATTGACATTTTAGTTAATTTTTTTAAAATTGAATATTAGTTAAACATTGCAAGGTGCAAATGATCAGATCACCTTGATCCTGTTTCTCCAAACATATTATCAAACTGGCTTTGACATCCTATTCACTTTTTTCTAGAGGGTCATTGGACTTAAACTTCAAATAAAATAAAAAATCCCTTGTCAAGTCCACAATTTTCTTCATCCTTGTGATTTCAGAGTGTAATATGAAGCATCCATAAGAAGGTTCATACACAGTTCGTTCCAAAAGCTAGCCACATCTAGTCCACAATCTGTGCATCTTAAAAAAATTATCCCTCAAGTTGATTTGAAACAACAATCAAAAACATTTTTCCTGAAAGTCAGTCATATTTAGTCCACAATCTACACGTTTTACTCCATCCTAAAAAATTATCACAGAGGGATCTACAACGTTAACTAAAAAGGTACATAGACAGATGAAAAATGTAAAATTATATTTGGTCCATAATCTACACTTTCTTAACCCAAATAATTTACGACTACTTTTAATCTGAAACATCAATAAAAAAGGTCATACGAAAAAGCCACTCCAAATCTTATGGACTAGAGAAAACCGTCTTTAATGATCTTTATGTTTTACTACTTCCACTTTTTTGAAAAGTTTTGGTAGAGGGAATAATGCTTAAGTATTTGTCGTGATCTTTGGACTTCGACCTTGGCAACAAAAACCCATGGATTAAAAAATTAAAAACTTTCCAATTGCAAAACAATATTTGCTCAGGAAAATATAAATAATTGCGCAAAGTCTTCCATTTGTTCAATGGTGCGATTAGATTAACTTTGCCCCTCTATCAACAATATTTTGTTTTGTACATGGCACAATTTAACAAGGATAGGCTTGAGAGGTAATAATGTGCCATAAACATACAAAATAAATTTTCCTCCAACAATGGACGAGCAGGCACAACTAAATAAACTATCTATAGCTACAAACAAGCTTCGTCTGGACTGCTATGGGTTGCAAACAAATAAGAATTTAACATGTAATTAAATAAATAAAAAGCAAGGCTCTATCAACAAATATCAGATGATTGAAAATGGCAAATAAAGCTATGTAATACTTATGCTATTTTAGACCACATTGATCATACAGTATTTCTAGGAAGCAAGTAAAGTCTTCTGGCAATCATGACTTGATATTGTCATCTAACGTGTTTGAGCAAATGCTTATACCTTTTTGGAAGCCACTCATTATTATCCTTGTAGAACTATATCACTGCATCAGACGTTGCACGGTTTGCACATAGGAATACATATGTATACATTCTGTTAACACAAGATACTTGTAAAATAACTGTAACTCTTTCGTGAATCATTTGATACCAAAAGGAAACAATAAAGAAGGGGGATTAGAGCAGTGTTCCAATTTTCAAACTATACATCCATTTAAAATTCTACATGCATTTACAGTATATAATTATTTATGAATCACATCAGGCCACTGAATCAACAATTTTGAGCTTTGTCAATCCCTGAGAGTTGTGATACTTTTGCAAGGGTTTTAGACGCCACACTCTTCTCTATTCTTGACAATGTCGTATTTGCAGAGAGGACATGTTGCATTCATGCGCAACCACTTTTGGATGCATGCACAGTGAAAATGGTGGCTACATGGAAGTTCATGCAATTCAACACCATCTTCATATGCAGAAAGACAAATACAGCATTCCTGCAAGTATTCATCCAAAATATGAAAATATCCAATTATTACAAAGATAGTTATCTTGATGGCAATATGGTAAACAAAATTAGACTTGCAAATCCTGAGACAGTGTGTAGATCGTAGGACCACCATGTATCCAAAACTTTGTGCAAAACTTAAAAATGATTAAAGAAAAAGATAGAAACTAATGAAAATTAAACCCAACGAATAGAATTAAGAACCACCAATAGCAAAATAAAAATAAAAATGCTGAAAACAAAAATCCTATCCCCTTGCAATGCCCTTATTTATTTTATTTAAGCACTTACAGCATCCTCTGGTTCAAGAGCTTTTTCAGATGTAGCTTCTCCAGATGTTGAACTCATTATCCCTCCATATAATCGAGATTTTTCACCACTGATCTTCTCAGAAGGACCTGCTCTACAGAACCTATACTTTGGAAGAAGGCTAAGATCTGCATCAGAGGCACCATTCTGTTTTGACATTAAGATTAAAAAAAGTTACTTCTTGTTCAATAACAGCTGTGCATCAAACTTGATTAGTGATGCATACACATCGATGATTAAATATACAATATCCTTATCATTTCTAATATCTTACAAATTGGGTTTTGTAATTAAGAAGATATGGAAACTACTTTACATAATTGCTGAGAAAATTTGTCACGGTTGAAGTTTTTGAACTTTCCACAGGCTGACTTTTTACTATACAGATTTTGGGATTACTTCTCTATCATTTTTTCCATTTAAATTGATTCATATGTAAACCCTGGACCTAGTTTAGTAATGTGCCTCTCTATGTTACCAGATATGCAACGGATACCCTCCGTTTCGCGTTCTGACGGTCAAAACGGGTTTCCCATTGCTAACGTCCATTTCTAAGCTGTTTCTAAGCCGTTTCAAATGTTTTACAGCTCTAGGTCTTCGTCCGAGCGCATTCTGTCTGCTTATTCTGTTACCTCATCTATTGAAATGAATGCCCAGCCCATTTCTTTCGTTAGGCTGCCTATTCCCTCGGATTTGCTTGTCTGAAATTTTGTGTTGCTGACTGAACGATTTGTGTTGCATGAGAACTGCCCCTGTGCCAACAAGATTTATGCCATCTGAGCCATTTCAAACAGCTGCATTGAAGTCTGAACAAAAATCTGTCCATTCTAACTGTTTTTGAGAAAGTAGAGGCTGTATGGGAGTGGTGTAAATAGAGAGGCTGTTTGTCCATTTTTTAAGCAAGCAAAAGAGCTCAACATGGAGTTAAGTGGAATAATTTATGGGTGTAATTAATTTCAGGACTCGTGGATGCCTTGATCCACTTTAAAATTTTATATTAAATCTAAAATTTTGAAAATTTGTATATATATATATATAAACATATTTGAAAATGTGTATATATATTAAAAAATCCGTCTCTTGTATGCAACTTCTAAATGTTACATTTCTCGTCACATTTTCGTTGCCGTTGCCGTTTCCATTTCTCGATTCTGGTAACATAGGTGCCACTACAATTGTCAAACTAACTATTTGTCTAACCTAGGAAAGCAATGGGAATAATTAGAACTCAATCTGTCGTCAACAGGATTAGAACATAATCTCATGCCCATGCCAAAGGCAATGTTAACTTATCTTGAATGAATAAAAGCATTGCCATTTCATTCTGATCTAGACTACACATAAACTCATAATAAGTGAGTCAGGGGCTCGACAATTACTAATAGTGTTAAAAATACATCCTAATAATTATATTTATAATTTCACTTAAAAACGAACCTTCCTACTTGTAATTTTTAAAATATTGAATTCTCATTTAAGCTAGGATTGTTTCTCAAAGCTATCCAAAATGGATTTTTCAGCGTGTCAAAAAGATCCAACAGAAAGAATAAAACAAGCAAACAATATGCATTACAGTTGTACTTAAATTGCAAATATAATCAAACACACAAAATGGGTAATCACCTAGACTTCATCGTACACCAGGTCCTTAAAGTTTTAAACACATATTGCATGCTTTGGTAGCAGTAAGATGTTAATGAAAAAGCTTACATAGCTGAATTCGCAAGTTAAGGTTATAGAATCTTACCGTATAAAGACAGTGCCTCTCAGGAGGGAAGCATAAATTAATTTTAAATATGCTAAACAAAGAACTTGTTGCAAAGATAGTACCTGGATTTTGCAGGCATGGAATCAAACTATCCTGTTACCTAGAGTTTAAATATACTATGCAGAGAACCTGTTGCAAAGATATAGCTAGATTTTGCAGGCATGGGGATCAAACTATCCTGTTGCCAGAAACTTAAAAGACAGGAAATTTGATGGACGTTTTCATCCAGGGTTGTGGCACTTCGGTTTATAATCTGGAACTCCTTGTTTTGTCACATACAAAGTCTTAATTCTCTTTGGTTATTCAGTACAGCTGAAAATAACTTTTGAAGGTGTACATCTCCACAAGCAAACTGTCATGTCCCCTCTGCTGGGATAAAATGAAAACATTTTTAATATACTAAAACACTAAAATAGTGTTTTTCATCACTAAATTAATAATATAATTATATTAAAATAAAAATACTAATATTATTAATAAATATATTATATAATAATAATATTATTATTATTAGTAATAAAAAATAAAATAAAATAAGAGATTTTCAAAGTGCTGGTCGTCCTCCCAGCATTCTTTCTGATAAATATTTAATACAAAGTATAAATAATAAATAAAACATAGTAAAGTAAATTTCAAATTTAAGATATTGGCGGCCAATTTAGACCCTCGGGACCTAAATATGGAATGAAGTATTTAAGCTGCATGGGCGCCATTTGGAGGACAAATCTGGAGATCTGTATGAATTTGAGATTTTTCTCAGGCGCTGCTAGCTGGGACGCAAACCCTAGCTGCTCACCTAGGTCAGGACGAAACCCCTGATCTGGACCTTAGATTTCCCCACCTTTTGCTGTTTACTTTGATCCGAAATTTGTAATTTAACCCAGAAAGGTGTTGCCAGGTTGTGCGCCATTGTTGAATTTGGAGGGATCTGGTGTATTATCCTGGGCGCAGGCCACTAGGGCACCTGCTGGACATCCACTGCAACAGTTACAAGGATCAATTGTTGGCGGGTTTAAACAGCTAGATAGGACAAAGGTTGGGAGCTTAAGGAAGGACAGAATTGTAGAAATAACCAGGTCTGAGTCATCTTCATTCCAGCAATTATAGGGAATAGGGCTTATCACATCAAGTGTGAATTTCAGTATTTGTTGGAGAAGTGAATAACCAGTCAGGACAGAGTATAAGGGACCCAGGGCAGCCAGCCTAGGGTTTGGGACTAGTTACAGGGATCTGCGATCAGATCTGAATCCCCTTATCCCTTTGCACTAGGCGTTCAAGAGGATAGCTAATACTTCAAGGGAATCTGCTCATCAGCACTGGGACACCCTCCCAGTCTTGGGCACAGCGATCCCTAAAGTGGTATTTATTAGGTTAAACACAGCTGGTAACCCAGTATCAGCACTGGAGAGCATACTACGCTAAATCACAAGTGAAAACTTCACAATTTGAAGGCACAACTGGCTGAACAGATTCGCAGCCCTGATCTGATTGCAATATGATAGAGAAAAGTGATAACATAATCAACAGTCAGACACTCATCCACAGTGCAACATTCAACTTCAAGAACCTAGACTCATATACAGCCTACCGGGTGTTTGTCTCAATTATCTGTAAGAAATTCTGATGACAATAATAGAAATCACTTTCTGAATGAGTAAATGACTATTCTAGTTCAATATAATTCAGAAATTTCACTTGTCATTATGTACTTTCCTGTTTTAAATGGTTTATTAAATCAATCGTAATTGAGGGCTTCAACTAGATCTCATTGAGGGACATTTCACAAACTGGCATTACATAGTTGATATATAGGGTAATGATGTGATGGCTACCATTACGTGCAGGTCACATTGTCAAGGCAGAATGTTGGCATACAAATTGCATGTTCATTCTCCATTTCTTAACACTAATAGTTATTTGGTTATGGGTTGTAACAAAGGAAACTTTTACTCTGGGAAATGGATATATTGATATGTCCATGTTATTTGCAGAAGTTACAAGTATAGTTTAAATATAAATATCTAAGTAGCCATGACTTATGTTGTATTCAGTTTTCTATAAATTATTGTGAAAGCTGCAGCAAATATATGTATCTACAATAATGAAGTCAGAAAGTCCAAGCCTTGTATACCTGTCATTTCTTGAGATGAAAAACAGTGGAAACATCTAATTGTCAGCATCGTATTCAAGGTGATGAAAAAAACAGTTAGTTTTAGCATCCCTATATATATTCTTGAGCATACAAGCAAAGAAAGGTGTTGCAAACATTGGAATCGATAAAAAAATCTGCTTAATTTAAAATTTGAACTTATGCCATGAAAGTAACCTACCTGGTCAGCCACGGCATATAAAATGGCTATAATACAGGGCAGACAACAACAGACTGCAATCCCGATTACACAGGCTAGGGCAATGCAGAATACTACAAAAAATACATCAAATGCTAGAAATGCAACACAAAGCCTGCAATATAAATACATAATACAATCTGTTAGTTCCAAGAACGTGTCAGTATAAGATATTTCAAGATCTAACTCTGGCAAACATTGATTTCACATACCAGTAAAGCCGAGGAGCATTTTCTACAAGAGACTTCCCACCAGCAATTATCCAGTAAAATCCAACAATCCACCAAAAAAAGGAAAACATTGTATTTACAGATTCCAGACGCTTTATTATGCTGAAACAATTGAATTGCAATCCAAGTAAGAAGATATACAATTTTAAAAATGAAAACAGCTTAGAACAGGAATGAGCTTCAACAGTATAGCAGAGAACTCAGAAGATTCCAAATCATCAAAGGATTTTAATGTATAGCTTTAACAGGGAAAATAAAAAAATCAGGTTTAAATAATCTTACATTCCTTTTACTCATCATTACTGGATTCTAACTTCTTCCCTTGTAATAAAATTAGAACCTACAAGTAACTAGATTTACACTACATTTGACAAGTTCTGAAAGTATTCCGAAGGCAAGTTCTTTACATTGAGACATGTAAGAAACATGGTCTAGCAATATGGGTAAAAACCATTCCAGAAACATGCTTAATTTTGGCTGCCATTCTCTAATTACATATCCATAAATATTCTGAAACTGCAGTCATTGTCAAGATGTGCCCTTTTTCTAAAGTACCAGAAAGGACTAGTGAATATGCAATGATCAATAATAATTTACCCAGCATGAGCCAAAGATTCAAAATAAATGAGACCCATTTCCCATAATTAGTTGTATTTCTTTGAATAAGAGAATATGATTTATGTTTTAACTTTTTTCACAATCCATATGAAAACTAAAATGTCCTTAACAAGTATGACATTGGTCAACACATGACTTCTATTCCCTCAATGTCCTCAACAAGAAAGGTATTAGATAATTAATGAAATTGTAGAAGTTTGAGTTAAAAAGTTTGATCAATTTAAGTATTTAATGCCCAAACGTTCACATATAGAGAGAGGAAGGGGAGGAGAAGACAGAGAGAGAGAGAGAGAGAGATCAAATCTCATGCTTATGATTGCAAAATCCTGGAATTTCTTTGATCAGTCAATGTGGTTGGCAGAAGCATGTGCCTGATTGATTTAACTGATCAATACTGACTTGTCAAGGTGAAGTTGAAAAGATTAAAAATGTGATTCTTTTGTCAATGTTGTCAGTTTTATATGGTTTTTCCATGTCTTTCTCAGATTTTCTAGTGCACTTGTCTATAACAATTGAGAGTGCTTTTCTTTGTTTGTGTGTCAATACAAGGACCATGGACTCTTGACCTGACCTTGCTTTGTATAGCTGTTATGCCTGTTCTATAGATTTTTATCTTGGCATCCTTTTGTCTCTGTGGCTGTGGAAGTGTAGAATTTATTCCCTTTTTTGAGCAGTTAAAATTTAATTTCATCAAATAAAAATGTGATAATAAATATTTCATCAGTTTCATATTGTTGAAAGTAATTTTTTTCATGACTACCATTCCTTACAAGTTCCGCAATGTAACCAATTTTTTCAATAGCTAATCCATTATTTGTTTCCATATGTGACCAAAAAAATTATTAAAAAAAAATCATGCATTCTGTATGTTTGCATTCAAGTTGAACAATTAGGATCATGTATTTATAAACAATCCTAGATAATTAGCTATCATTGGATAATCAGAAAGCATTTAGAAATTAGAACATCTCATTAGAAAGCATCTGCACTAGAGCATTGCATTACCACTATGTTAGTATTACATCCTAGGCATTGCATTTGAGTGTGTGGTCTTTTGATAGTGTACATCAACAAAGAGGCTTGACTGCTATCAAGGAAGTGAACATGGTCTTCCCTTTGCCATAACAAGCCTCACTTTGCTTTTCAGCACACCCTTCTTTTTCAGAAGAAGGTATCCAAGGAAGGAGTGCAAGGCACAGCAGACGTATCCGTGGCAGAAGGATTAGATTACAGACGTATTAGTGTCCAATACCAGGCCACATGTTCCAATTGTTGATCACAGCAAAAAACATAATCAGCATACATCGACAATATTAAATCGACAAGAGCATAGCTCATTCTTTCCTCTTTCCAATTTACCATTACATCCCAGCCTCAATTCTGTTAGTATAGGTTTAATTTCAGTTGTTGCTTGACTATTCGATTAGACCTGGATTAATTTGTAAAGAATGTATTTATTTATTTTGCTCAAATTTGTAACCGTTTAGGTTTTGATCCTTTGGTCAAGCTTGTTATAAACCAAGCCTTTCAATCCAAGACAAGGGTTACAGTTGCATGCATCAATCATCTACCATAAACGGGGCATATTGTGCAGATATAATTTCAAAATTAATAACTATAACTTAATTTTTTCTTCAAAATTAACTTATTTCTGCAATTGAACCTACAAAGTATCTATATGCCATTAGAAAATGTACCTTTCAAGTAACTTATTTCTGCATTTTAACCTATAATTTATCTCAAGATGTAATTACTAATTTGTTAACACACATTTCAAGTATTCCCTACAGTTGTATGAATCAATCACTCCAACTGTAGAATCCCCTAATCCCATTTTAATTTTCTTCACCATCACTTCATTTGCATTATATAAATAAACAAAATTCAAGTAATTAAGCTTCCACAGTCCATGACAATAGCATAACGAGGGTTCTGGATAGACCTGTAATGTGGATCATTAGGTTATAATATAAACGAAATTAGACGATTTGAGACGTGGATGAGAAATCTCATCCACAGATCCCTCAATAAGCCTTGTTCTACTAAGCGCTATTTAGTATTTAAAAATATTATTAATTAAAAAAGAAAAAAGACATTACGAAAAAAAGAAGAGAAAAACACAAACTTTAGTTCTGTGCAAATTAATTTACGTCTAACGAGGCATTATTTATCACAATTTAAATTTAAAAAGTAACAATAAAAATTATTATAAAACCAAAAAGAATCTTTTATTTACTGGCAAATTAGCAAATTTAACGCTAAAATTGAGAGGAAAAATTACCTGCTAGTTTCTTCCGTTGGCGGCTCTTCCTGGGAATCGGCCTGTTGTCGATTACGTCGCCTCCTTCTGAATTCATAAAGCACATAAATCATATGCAAAAAACACTGAAGAATATATCCCCCAATCCAAACCCTAAGGGGTAAAGACGGCCTCTCACGCACACTGCAGGCCAAAACCGCAACGGAAACAGCAACAAAGGCAAGGTTCCAGAGAAGGTCCAATATCACCACGGGCTTCGAATGTGCCCAATCAGTCTGCCGTTCTTCCAATTGCTGCGCTGCCGTTTCGCGCACCATAATCGACGGTTCTCTCATTATTCTCCTGCTGCTCTGCCTGCGGATGAACCGCGCCGCCCCCTGTAAAGCTGCCATCCTCCTCAAATTATTATTGTTATTATCACCATTACTACCTGTGTTCAGCAAGGGGTTGCTGTCTACGCTTCTTCTCTCCATTTCCTCACTTCAAAATAACTCCACTCTGTTTTTTTAAATCAAACGCTTACCTATAGCTTCAGAATAACTTCAAATTTACTGTAATCTACAGTGGCTAAGGATCTTATATTTTAACCCCTAAAGGCCAATTCTCTACAGTTTCGAATGATTGTGTTTTGGCTGTGGAAATGAGTTGTTTCTGCGATTTTTGATGCAGAAGAGTTTCCGGGATCAAATCTCGTGGTTCTGGTTTTCTGAGTAGACGCTTCAATTCAACTGTAATGAGCTGTCTCTACAATAATTTGTTTTAAAAATAATGAGAAATATAATGATATTTTCCTTATTTTGACGATTTCGTTCCAACCCAGGCAGCAGCTTCTTTCCTGGAGATGACGGGCACGTGGTAAGAGGTTTAATGAGTGTTGAAGGATAGATATAACATTACATAAAATATCTGAGTACTAGCACTTGTAGTTAGAGGTTAGGTTCATAGATTATTTTCATAGAAAATTATATGTATGTTAATATGTTACGTAGATGTACATGTTGTTAATATTCTGAAAATTTTTTGAAGCTTCATTGAAAATGATAGGAATGGAAGTCATGTAAAAATGAATTTGATTTTTTTAATGATAAATTTTGGAACCAATTTGTAAAAAGTGAAATAATTTTGTTGCAAATCAAAAGAATATAATTTTAAAAAATATTGTACCAAGAATTTGACATTTGTAACTATATCTCCTAGAAAATCCCTAAAATGTTTAAGACTAAAATAAAATAATGTAGGGTTAGGGTTTAGGGTTAGGGTTTAGGGTTCTAATAAGGGTTTAAAAAGTTTAAAAAAAAATTTATATTGAAAATTTAAGAACAATGTTAAGTAAAGAAAAAATATTAGTTATAAAAAATTGAAATTCATATTTTTTAACATTGAATATTGATTTTTAGAATTATTTTATTTTGAAAAGAAACAATGAAATCATATATATGACTTTTGAAATTAATGTTAATGAAGATGTAAGCATTTTTCCTCAAATCAATAGACACCTAGATAATTATAACTTTCAGCGTTTTTTATATATACACCTAGATAATTATAACTTTCAGCATTTTTTATATATATTATTAATTAATATATGTATACTAGTAGGTATCATAAGTTTAGATGGATGCAATAAAATTATATTTTTTTTATTTTTTTTGAAATATTTGCATGCAAATATAAAACATAAACAATGCAAATGAAAAAGGAAAGTTGCTATCAAATTGACAAAAAAAAACACTTCAAATGGAAATAGAAAGTTAAAGCAAATCAATATTTATCTAGCTTTTACATGATAAGTGAAAATTTTGGAGGCTTTCACTTGATATTTTTGAGGTTTTACCATTAAATGGTAGTTGATTTACTATTAAATGGTAATGGAAATTTGTTTTTTCTGAAGACTCAATAGTTGTTTGTAGGTGTGAGACTTGTTTCAGGTTCAAATCTCACACTATATGTAGCCTATGACTAATTAAAGTAATTAAATCAATAATTAAAATTTAGATTGGAAACAATTAATATTGAAATAAATATGAAATTAAATAAATTTAAATATGATATTTAGTTATATTCTTAAGGTGACATAATGATGTAAAGATGTTAAGAATCTATTTTGGCAATGTTGGATTTTTAGTGTTTGTTTAGATGTCTTATCTTAAAATTTATAAATTGATTGTTTTATTTTATTATATTTCAAATTTGTGTTAGCACAATTATCTTTATGCCTACAAAATAGATGATTGTATTAGAATCTACAAACTTAATATGTTTTTCTCTAGTTAAGATCCATGCCCATAGATTTTATCTCTATACCTACAAAATCGAATTAGTGTGTAGATTTGAATATGACAAGTAGAGATGAACTAACAAAAAAATATGATTGGTGGAACTTGTTCACCTTGATCTCCTAGTATCTAAATTCTAGTAAGGATTGATGGTGTTTATAAACACCTTTGAGGAATTTGCTAGAATTATAAGGGTATGTTCTCTTCAATTATACCCCTAGTTGGACTGATTCAATAGTTTAAGAATAATGATCAAGGATAATAAGAAAGCATACAATAGGCATAGGATGATGTTTGTTGATATAAAATTTTGATAACGTTGTCATGGTGCTCTCATAAATGCTTTATAATAATTGCTCATCAATGATTCTTAAGTTGTCTTGGATGATTTTAATATGATCTAAAATGAATGATGATTTTAACATACCATAAAATGAATGAATGAATGCATTTAAATACAACAACATAGCACATAAATCAACACAAGTTTGTACTAGGTTTTCTGACACTAGCTAGTAAAAAGGTTGGTGATGTATAAATTTAAATTTTAGATTTTAAAAATTTGAGGTTCAAATTTGTGATTTTACAAATGTCCTAAGTTAAGCATGCATATGTAGATATGGTCGGGGGCAATAAACGATAGATTTATGGATTGGGGATCAATCTCTAGAGATAAGAGATAGTGGATTGGGATAGTGCGATGCCATTAAATAATTCTACACAAGAAGTGTCACTTATAGACTAGTCATTACATAATAAGCACTCTAATCAAAGTGGGTCAAAAACACTAGGGAAAAAGGCAAATATATTTAATTTTCCCAATTATATTTTGTCTCCTTTGATTTGCATGTGAACTATTAGGTAGATGCATGTCAAAGTAAAACAAGTAATCGAAATCAATTTTTTTAAACACTTAAAAGGATATGGATCTCCTCAAGCTATACAAATCATTCTTGAATTATCCTTGCAACCAATGCTCTATTGAAAACCTACAAAATAGAAAAGGCATATAATGAGTAGCATTTGGTACATTTAAAATAGGGAGTAACTACAACTTTCTTTGAAAAGCTATCCTTGAAAAATCAAAAGTAAAAAGGAGAGGCATAAGAGATTATACTTGATATGGAAAGTGGTAAAAATTAAACTAAGCTAAAATATAAAAGGATTTTGATCAAATAGACTCAATTGGTAAAGCTCCCTTGGACATGGGAATGACTATGAGCATGTTATTACAAAACACAAATCATAAAAGGAATGTTTGTGATATGCATTCCCCCATCCAATTGGTTGTATAAAAAAGATGCAAGGAATTATAGGAGACTAGAACAATATTTAATTGTGATAAGGTGTGTGAACATGGTAAAATATAATATCATATGATAAATATGTAAGGATAAACAAGATATAATTGTGAACGCATGTGTAACAAAGGAAAAACAAGATGCCCCCTAATGTTTCCCTAGGTAGTGAAGGTAAATAAAGAATAAGGATAATCATAAATGCTAAATTAGGATCATGTAAGTATAAATACAATGTAAAAGAGATGAGAATGACACAAATCACAATATGTGATCATATGATGATAAGAATAATAGACATAAATATGTGAGCATAAGATGAAGATGTAAGTATAAACATGTAAGGAAGCAAAGGTAGCAGAATAACTTTTTACACTAATCTTGAGAGGAGGATAATACAAATCTTTACAATTGTTACAAAAAATTAAACAAAAATAAACATAAATATCATACATACCACAACACATTGATTTACATGGGGAAAACCCTTTTGAGAGAAAAACCCTACACTCCAAAAGCCGCTCAATATATTATTAAGAAATCACAGAGATTACAATATACTTGCAGAGCAAGCTTCTCACAAGAGTGAGAAGCTATGTATTTATCTTCAATAACTTTCCAACACATTAGTTTCTGAAAAATGGAGCATTGAGGTGAAAGATGTGAATTTTTGAAGAGATTTACAACAAATAGCTTCAACCTGCAATATCTGGTAGAAAATGGAAAATTTTCTTTTCAATACCTATATGGATGGAAAGTGCTCATCTTCAACTTTTTGATAATATCTCGTTTGCAAAAAATAGACACTGTAGTGAAAGGTTATGATTTTTTTCAAATCGCTAAATTTAGCTTGTAGTGACAACTCTCCTAGCAAAATAAAATTTATTTAAAATTGATAAATTTTATACGAAAATAGGGGTTTTTGGGCCATCTGAGAACAATGACAAGGTTTGCTTGGGACAAAAATGCTCCAATAAAAATTTGTTTGCAACTATATCAAACAATGACCAAATTGAGTGAAACAATAGCTAGATCTGACTTTCTTGGACATTCTAAACTCAATAGTGAGCTTATATTTGCATCAACATGCTCCAAAATGAACCTATAATAGAGAGCCACAAATAAAAAACCCCAAATATGTTATTTCTATCAAGTTTTTTTGATTCTGCAGGTCATCATATGATGCAAGAGAATATCATACTCAACTTTTCAAGATCTCATATAAAAAGCTCCAAATCTCATTAGAATTATATGAACTTAGAATTCTAAAAAAAGCTTTAATACCATGTTAGAAATCTGAAATAGATTGAATAATCCAAGGAACTTTTTAAGAGAAATTCAAAGTTACATAAATTAGAAAAATATAAATAATGCAAACCAGAACTCTGAGAGAAATGCAATGTCAAGATGACATAATTGTAAATTAAGAGCTTCCAAGATGAAAAATGCAAGCCAGGTAGTGAGTTTATATAGGATTGAGGGGAGGATGGAGGTGACAAATCAACCAATAGGAATTGACCACCACTAACCACCAATATTAAATAACGTGATGAAAAAGTAAATACTCCACCCTTAAAGGGTGGAGACACCTCATCACTTTACCTTCTAGTTATTAAATAATAAACTATTTATTATCCTAAGTAAACTTAATAAAAGTGTAGGAAAAACCAACTAAGGAAAAATAAATCAACTCACTAGAAAAATAAAAATCTACACCAATATTAATAAAAGTGATAATAGAAACATTGATTAAATTAGACGGCCCCTTGTTATGTTCATCCCTCTTGGGGAATGAAGAATTAAATAAAATTAAATAAATTTGTTTTGGGCTGACCTCTTTGTAGTGTCATCTCTTTTGGTGAAGAGACATATTGAGTGATATAAAAGGGTGATGTAATGAGGTTAAATAAATAAGTCTACAATGTAATATCATTCAATTTTAAGCAGAATTAAGCATAAGTAAATATGAAGAATGGAACAAATTTATATCAAATATGAGAGCAGGAATAAATCAGACTTGTGAGTGTTAGAAATATGACATAGATTAAATAACACAACAAAATTATAAAGAGAAAATCAAAGTTACATAAACTGGAAAAACATAAAGAATGTAAAGGTCAAGACTTTGAGAGATTATGCAATGTCGATGTGACAAAATTGCATTAAGAGCTTCCAAGTCGAAAAGATACAGTGCAAAGATACATGCAAGAATCAATGCATGAAGATGCAAATAAAAGCTAGGTAGTGAGTTTATATAGAACTAAGGAGAGGATGTAGGTGTCAAATCCAATCAATAGGAACCAATCACAAAAAATGGATATGGACCACTAAAAGTGGAGGTGCCCCCAAAATTGGAAAAAATTCCATCCTTTAAGGAAGGGGAAACCACATCACTTATATCCTAGTATTAAACTCACTTTATTGTCCTAAGCAAGCTTAATAAAAGTGTAGAAAAAACCTAGGACTATTGGAAAATAATTAACCCAGTAGGAAAATAAAAACCCACACCAACACACCCCTTTAAGCACACTTAGGAGGATGTAAAAGATGATGAGTCTCGACAAATAAGGCCAAGTTAGGTACCCACGTACATATCAAATTTCCCCCAAAAAAGAATAAGCCCCTCCCCCCCGCCCCCCAAAAGAAAAAATAGAGAGAGCACCCCTCAAAATAGAGAGAGAAGAAGAGGACTAAGTAGCCTCCTTCAAAGAGATTAAATGGTAGATGCTCAAAATTGGATGTAGAAGATGGTCCATGATTGTCAAACAATGTTCCTCCCCTTAGGAAGAAACAAAACCAATGGTGTATGCAAGCTATCTACTGAGTCCTAAAAGGTATATGTAGGAAGAAAGTACAAGCTGCATGAAGTCTCTGAAGTCAGCTCAAGTATCCCCATGTCAATGCTGAAATTAGTCATAATCAAGTCAAGCATTCTAGGCCATACTACTGAAGATGACAAACCAAAATCTTCTAGATATTGGTGTAGAGCATAATCCAAAGACGATGATGGTTGGACAATAATTATGCAATGATTGTCATAAAAAAGGAGAGATAACCCCTCAAATGTGTCCTCCAAATCTAAAATAGGTGTCTCCATAAAAAAATCTGAAACTCCTATCAAGAGATCATCCCATAAAGATGAATTGGGAAGATAATGGATGTCCTGCTGCAAGAAGTCATTGGAAGCTTTCGAAGAAGCAACACTGAACTCTAAAGTAGCAACAGATGCAAGGATAAAAGAGTGGTCCTCAAAGAGAAGACATAATTCCTCAATAGTGCCATCTAGATTTGAAATGAGGGAGTCTACGAACAAACAAGAGATGCTTGGTAGAAATTGATCCCAATGAACTGAATCTAGAAGACAAATGATTCTATTGCAATGAATCACTAGAGTCCATCAAAGAAGCATCTCTGGAATTTGAAGTTGCAACAAGTGATGTCAATGTGATCTCAACATGAGGATGCACAGCAAGAGAGGTCTCTGGGTCATCTAAACATTCAAGACGTGCATAATACTTAGGCAAATCTAAAGTAACATCATCAAAGGGTATATTATCTGCATCATCAAGCAGAATGAGGCATTCTATAGCAAGATCATCTAGGAATGGAGAAACATGAGGGTCTCCAAACATCTCCCAAAGCTTGTTCCAAAGTGTGTGGGAACATTCAATGTATGCTATAGCCCACAGTGTAAGTATCAACATGAGAACCAATAAATCCTAATACATATCAATTCTATTACCCTATACTAATTTTCTTCTAGGTGTTTCTAGTTCAGGCATGAGCCCATAAAGGTAATACAAAAAATTTAGCCATCTAAGATAGGTTAGAATTCCTTTTTTCCAAGGCTCATAATTAGCCTTATCCAAAATTATCACAAAAGGATGAACAAAAAAACCCATGATACAATCCTTAGATGATTGCAAAGGAACACCAAAAGAGAACACCAATACACTCCCACCCTTTTCAATAGTATCAAAAATCACCCCCCAAATATTATAAGGTTGACACTTCATAGTTCATTGTGATTACAAAGCCTTTTCCAAGATACAATGTTCAATAGCCTCAAAATAGCCAAAATTACAAATTTTGATACAAAATAAACTCGAGAATAAATTTGGAAAAATTAGCCTTATAGCTATGTATTTCTCTTCAATACCTTTCCAACACCTATTCATTTACAAAATCAGAGCACCGAGGTGAAAGTTATGGTCTGTTGAAGAAATTAGCACTGTAAGCAGCTTCAACCTAAAATATCTGGTACAAAATGGCAAAAAATCTTCTAAATACCTCAATGGATGGAAAGTGCTTGTTTCTAACTTTTCGATAATATCTCATTTACAAAAAATGGACACCGTGATGAAAAGATGATTTTTTTAAAAATGGTTGAATTTAGCCTATAGTGACGACCTTTCTGGCAAAATGAAAATTTTCCAAAAATCAAATTCATAAAAAATAGACAAATTTTATATGAGAATAGGGGTTTTTCCTTCCGAGTGTAATGACAAGGTCCGTTTGGGCTGAAAATGGTCCAATAAAAAGTTGTCCATTAGATTTGACCTTCAAACCCTCATTTGCAATTTTGTTAAATGATCTCCAATTTGGATGAAATGAAAGCCAATATTGACTTTCTTGGGCCTCCTAGATGTGTTGAAATAGTAAAAAATGCTGCCAGTATAACCAAAAATATTGCAATCACCTGAATCTCACAAAACACATATGTAATATGTAGATGTTATTAGATCTTTGTAAATCCTTTTCAATTTTCCAGATTGTTTAAAATGCAAGAGAAGAGCATACATGAATTTACAAGATCTTTACAAGAAACTCAATCTCTCAATCAGGAATCTATGAACTTAGATTTCTCAAAACAAAAGCTTTGATACCATGTTAGAAATCTGGAATAAATTGAATAACCTAAGAAACATTTTAAGAGAAAATCAAAGTTACATAAACTAGAAAAACATAAAGAATGCAAAGGTCAGGACTCTGAAATATTATGCAATGTCGATGTGATAAAATTATATTAAGAGCTTCCAAGTTGAAAAGATACAATGCAAAGATGCATGCAAGAATCAATGCATGAAGACACAAATACAAGCTAGGTAGTGAGTTTATATAGAACTAAGGAGAGAATGTAGATGGAAAATCCAACCAATACGAATCAACCACAAAAAGTGGATATGGACCACCAAAAGTGGAAAGTGTTCCACCCTTTAAGGAAGGGGACACCGCATCACTTATCTCCTAGTAATAAACTCACTTTATTATCCTAAGCATGTTTAATAAAAGTGTAGGAAAAACCTAAGACTAAGAGAAAAATAAATTAACCCACTAGGAAAATAAAAACCTACACCAACAGTGTGCAAATTTGAAGGTATTATTAGACCTTATGAGCAGATTAAAGTGTTGATTTAAAGCAGATTAAAGTGTTGATTTAAAGTAGATTAAAGTGCAAATGTATGAGGTTTATATGTGCAAATCTATAAAGTTTGTATGAGCAGATTTGTGGAGCATTAGAGTAGACTTACAGAGAATATTGAAACATATCTTGTTGCATTGGTGGTTGTTGTTGCACCAAAAGATCGACCTGTTAATGCTTGATACAACCGCTAGATTTATACAAGATCCACAAGAGGCGGTTAAGCCATGTCATGAACCCAAGAACATTGTTGTACAAAGGAGACCAAGGGACACACCATCTTGCAACAATCCCCCCAACGCAAGCGAGGGGTTTGAACTTGTGACCTCGGCTCTTATACCAATTGTTGTATTGTTGGTTATCGTTGCACCAAAAGATCATCATGTTAATGCCTGACACAACCATCATATTTATACAAGATCCATAGGAGGCGGTTAATCCATGTCACGAACCCAAGCACCACACTGCACAAAGGAGACCAAGGGACACACCATCTTGTAACATATCTAAGAAACAATTTGAATAAACTCTATGAGCATTTTTTAGCAGATTTCTTAAAGCAAGTTTTGAAGGAAAATTATCAAGAAGACAAATAATTTGTTGTGGTTGGGGTTGGTGCCTCTCAAAATAAGAGATTGGTGTCTCTTGTTGAGTTGGTGCTCAGTTGTGGGGATTGGTTTCTCTAGTGGGTTGGCACCTATAAATCTTGTAAGTGTGGATTGGTCTCTCTAGTGGGTTGGTGCCTACAAAGATTGTAAGAGAAGTTCTATATTTAAGTAATATTTTTTCATGGTTTTCTCTTGCAAGGTTTTCCACGTAAATTTTGTGTTCTTCCTGTATTCTTAATTACTATATTTTACTTGTGTATTATTCTTGTGGATGATTAAGCTTTGAAGTATTGCTCATGTGGTCGAATAAATTTTGAAAAGTAAAATATTGCTATTATACTAATTCACCCCTCTCTTAGTATAATTGAGTGCTCTTCATGAAGCCATTATGTGATAACCCCCTTTGATATGGGGTTTAACTAGGAAATACAAAACA
Organism: Sequoiadendron giganteum; assembly: GCA_007115665.2. Classification (NCBI taxonomy): domain Eukaryota; kingdom Viridiplantae; phylum Streptophyta; class Pinopsida; order Cupressales; family Cupressaceae; genus Sequoiadendron; species Sequoiadendron giganteum. The sequence continues at coordinate 531,965,910 of CM021108.1, forward strand.
TAGATATTTGCAAATAAACCAATTTCCAAATAGTCACAAAAAATTAAATAACCAGATTTTATTAATACTTCAGGAAATACATAAAATCCATACTCGAAATCAACAACATAAATCTCAGATTTGGGAATGCTTGATCAGTAGTTGTGAATATCAACAATCTTCAAACTGAACCCTGAAAACTCTGTAAACCCTTGAATGATGATCTCCAGGAAACTGATGAAGCTCTATAATAATCTTTGTGTGAGACTATCTCTCAAAATTCCCTTGGGTGATCTTCCACACTTGTAAACATTTTCCTCTCTGAGGGTTTTTGTCCTTAAAAAGCTTGAATCTCAAACCAACAAACCCTATTTGCTTAGCTCTTTGAATTTTGCACAAGTTTTTATAAAATGATCAATGATAATGAAAAACAAATGCTTTTTGCTTTTATACTCCAAATTCCCCACTTGGCCAAATAATAAAATAAAATAAATATTTGTTTTTGATGCATTTGGCATTTTTAAAATAATAAATTAATAAAGCATCATTAATATAATACTTTATTAATTTCCATTCAACCTCCTTATCACCTTTTAATAAGTCATCATTAAATATCAATATTATTAAAGTCAAATAACTTCAATAATATAATAAATCATTAATCCTCAATAAATTACCCAACACCAGCTCAAAGAACAATCCAATTATATTTTTTGGATGTAGGCATGATCATGATTGATCCAGATATGACTTACTATAAATAGTGAGTATAGGCGATATGATTAAGTGACTTACTATAAATAGTGAGTATAGGCGATATGATTAAGTGACTTACTATAAATAGTGAGTATAGGCGATATGATTAAGTGACTTACTATAAATAGTAAGTGTGGGAGAAATCAACCAAACGACTTCCAGAAGGTTCACCACCAAATCACCGAGTCACTAAGTAGAAGATAACTGAGATAAATCTCTAATTGCCATTTGAGGAACCACTGAACACCCTCAAAAGGGGTCCCTTGAACATCTTATTAGCCTACGAGAGCTAGATAATAGGCTAACCATTGCAAGGATATAGATCCCAAAAAAAAGGGGACATTACACATTCCCATTATGTTTTTCTATAATATGCTTTTATATATCATTAAAATCAATGCCCCATGAGACTACCCATTCCATTATAAAATATATTTTCATAAATAAGTGTGATGTAGGCTTGGAAAGAATCAAACTATATGTTATATTTTTTTCTTTCTCTTTTATCTCAATTTTAATCTCAACATATGGTATGCTATGATCAATAAAACGGTAACACCCCACCAAAGAACCCCACAAATCTACTTGTACAAATACATAGTTTTGGTTTGATTTCAAATAAATGGCAGCAAGATTCAAAGTTCGCAAATAATGCATTTCTTCCATGATGCTTGTAATTCAAATTTTCCTACAAAAAAATATGATAACGAATCTACAACACACAATGTTTTCAACAAAATACAAGCATAATTTGTTTACATCAAACGAAGAAGCAATTTCAAGAAAAACAAAATACAAACCAACCTGGATTCCAACGCAACAGAAACAGAAGAACGGTGCCGAGATCAATTGTCACGTTCACAACAATCCACTTCTTCCCACTAATTCAATAATGATCCACTTTTCCCCCAATTCAATATTTTTAGAACCATTAATAAAAATTCAACTATTCTACAGAAGAATTTCTTTTCAGACAAAGTTCCCCCCATTTGAAAAAACCAAAAATCTAAGATAAAAACCAAAAATCTCCCCCAAAAAGATAATAATTATTCACCAAGGAAAGCTTTTATTTTTTGAAAACAAAAAGCAAAAAAAATCTCGTAAAAATAACAAGTTTCCAAACAAAACCCAATTCGAAGTCATGCATGTGCTCCAAACAATTCTTTTTCTATCTTTTTTCATTGTTTTAACTAGTTGTCCCTTATCTATATCCAATTTCACATTTTATTTTAATATTTTATTTCCTTTTAGTATTTTCTCACTTTTTAATTTATTAATTAAAACTCAACATTAAACAATAATTATCTTTATATTTAATTATGTAAACACTTTACATCTTAATAATTTAATTATCCAAGAACAACATACATATCAGTTTATCCATAAGAATGATTTAATAATCTATTTAATTCATCACTAAACAACAACATTAATAAACAATTTAATTTAACACTAAACATCAATAATAATCACTTAAGCAAAAACAAGGTCAAAACGAAAACAACTGACCACAAACACATACAAGACTGACGGGGTGACTAACTGGATACTCATCCTCATCGAGAATGATGACAAGGGTAGGGGACCTTAAGTTATCTTAGTTCAACATTTTTCATTGGGTTTAAGGCACACTCAAACCTGTCAATTCAAGTGGAGTCGATGCCCAATACCTGCAATCCTGCATCAAACAAAATGGTCGAGCAACATATATATATAAACATACAGTCAAACACATCGTGAAAGGAAATCACAACATAGTAGGGTACTCACAAATGAGTAGTGCAACACTATTCCTCTCACCAAGACACATCAAACAAGTAATCACATCAATGCACAACAACAATTACATAGCAAACAACATCAAATAATCATTAGTTAAATACATAGTAACCATAATCAGATAAACACATAATGCTCATAATTAAATCAATCCACATAATCCCATATGTCCATAAAACTGTCATAGCATATGCATAAACTCAAATAACAACAAAACATCAAAGTATCATCAAGTGTCCTCCAGTATCATCAAAACATTAACTCCAACATCAACAAGGTGTCATAATACATGTGCTAAACAAAATGACTATCAGTTTAACAGAGAGCAACACAAGGGGGCACTACAAAAACCAATAAGCTAACTAACATTAGAAGGATCATCATTATGTAAGTCTCTATAATCATTCTCAAATTATATCATCTCTTGATTGATAAGATCTTGAATTTATTATTTTATTACAATGCATCAATTTGTAGAATGGCCATATATTTGATGATAAACATAGAAAAATATTTAAACTCATGTGGTGCAAGCTTAGATATAATCATTGACATAATTGGGGGTAAATTAGTTAGACTATGTTCTAAAAGTTGTTCCAAATCAACATGTAGATATTTCTCCAATATAGTTGATGTGGTCAAGATTGGGGGGTCTTATCAAACTACCCAATCTTCTAGCCTTAACATATTATCAATCCTAAAATTTTGCAAACATGTCAAAGACAACATGCATATTTTAACAAAATTTGGAAACACAAATTTATTCAAACTCGCATATTTATTTTCATTCAACAAATCCTTCATGAATTAGTCACATGTATTCATTATTTATTAAAGAAATCAAACATTTTAAGGGTTTCTAGGCACTTTGCTCCTTCAAATATTCAAAACTTCATGCCTTCTCATGTTCTTGGCTCCACTCTTCTTTTAAAATATAACTTTTACCTGCATCCCATAGCTCTCTTGGCTACTTTGAACATCTCAAAAAATCTTCTTCCTTTTCTTCTATTCCTTTCCTCTTGGCAAGTTGATTGCTTACATTCTTTCTCATACAATCCTCTGGAGAAACTTGCAAATAATTTATTCAACCTTGTTGTTGATTGTTTCTTTTTAGCACCATTAAAAGTTGTATTTTGTAGAGGTTTAAAACACTTTAATGCACCAAAAAGTGGCACCCAAATCTTCTCTTTAATTTTCATCTAATTATCTTTGAAATTCCTCTACATATGCTTAAAACTCATCATTAAATGCCTCCAAATATGGAACCAAGCTTGTTGTGCCATATACCATGACTTGCTCTTGTAGATGCTTCATAAAAATGAATAAAATCATGAACTAAGTCATGCTCATTCACCCTAAATTAAAAGTTGAAGATGTTGGGACTTATCAAGAGGTAGAGAGAAATAAAAATTAACAACTATAATGCAAATAATAGAATTTAAAAATGATTTGAACATAACACATACTAACATAAGAGTCATTAATTGTTTAAAAAAAAAAAATTAGCTGTTTCCTCCACTCTAGGCATGCAAATTAAAATAATGGAATTCAAATTTCACTTACCTTATGTACACTTCCCTAGGTATCCAAATTGAGTAAATTAATTAATTTTACTTTAAAAGTTTCATATAACTTACCAATTGACCCCTTCAACCCTTGAAACCTTGAAATTATGCAATATGATAATTTTAAAATCACATTAAAAACCTTGTTGCCTCTAAATTTTGAAATGGGAGCCAAGTTTAAATATTTTATCCTTCAACACTCCATGAGATTCTCTTGAAGCTCAAACCTACACCAAAATACAAAAAATGAACATGACAGGAAAATATTTTTTCTGGTGAAGCAAGATTGCCTATGGACTAGGATGCTCCTGCATTAGACACATTGGGTAAAAATATTGTGATAATGGGATAAACAATGGATTTGGATGGTAGAACCACCCTTCCAAGTTGTAAACAACTTGTAGCAAAAATCCATCACTAAAATATGTACATTAGATTTTTTCTTTTTTCTCCTCTTCTAACACTTATCTTGAATAATCTTCATCCTCCTCCAAATGCAACTTCTCATTTCAACACTCTCCAAATATCTTCTTCTTATTATGGAAATTAATCCACCATTGGATGAACTCCTCCACCAAAAGTGTATCTTCTATTTTCTATTCTCCACTACACCTGCATATAATTCTACACTAACACTATCATAAAAATTTCTATCTTTTCCTCAATATTCTCTTCATTCACTCTCACCATCTCTTTTGCATACAATCCATCATCTTCATTAAAAATGAAAAATACTGCTCTTTACGTCATCATTCTTTGTTGCAATTTCTTCTTTATCTTCCTCATTCTCAGATGCAATTTCTTCTTCATGGACCTTTGATGCAACTTCTTAAAAAATTTCTACATTCTCTTTCTTTTCATCTCCTGCACTATAATACTTTTAACTTCACATGCCTTTTCAGTCACCATCACCTCCATACTTTCACCAAACATATTGCTTTTATAACCTCATTCTTTTCTTATTCATCCTCTTGCACAAGAACTTATTCATCTCTTTTTGCATGCATAAGTTCACCTGCAAACACATCATTATTAAAAAAATAATGGGACTTAGCTTTATCCATATTCTTCTCTTCTTCTTTCCATTGGTCTATTGCTATCCTTTTCTTACTCAATCCTCCAACATACCCTTCAAATTAATTTTCACAACCATGATTATTCTTTCCCTCCATAAAAGAACTGAAATCCCTAAAGCCTTTCCCAAGAAAAATCTTCATACTTTTCTTATCCTCCATTTTTTATGTGACTCATAATCAATAACCTACACATACAAATAAAGGTATAACATCAACTCATAACACTCAACCACAACTATCACTAGTAGAATTTGGCAAATAAATGACTTTGTGACTAAAAATTTTAGTCACAATAACTAAAGATGACTAAATTCTACTCCTTTTTTGTAACACAACTATAAATGACTAAAAAAATGACTAATTTGATCATCGGGTAAAAAACACAACTAAATAATTAGTCACACATAAAAATTAGACAATATGATATTAAAGTGGATAATTAGAAAAATATTTCAAATCGAGGGAGTGGGTTGTATTATAATATAATATAATAATAATATATTATATTACAATACAATATAATATAATATGATATATTATAATATAATATGATATAATATTATATAATATAATATAATATAATATATATAATATATTATTATATAATATAATATATTATTATTATATAATATAATATATTATTATTATATATAATATTTATTGAAAGCGGGAGATTTATGATTTAGAGATTATATATTTTGGACTCCATTTTGAAATCCATTTTAGCGGCAAAAAGAAAAAACATATCATTGTGCGCACCCTAATTTCATTTTAATAAACATTCTCTAAAGCCCTAGTCAAAACCTTATTTTCAATTGGAGCTCATTGAATTGGAGAAGTGAAAGGTGAATACCAGTGAGGAAGAGTTTGGAGGAGCTGAAACCAGAGGCACTGAGGAAGAGTTTGGAGGAGTTGAAACTAGTAGTGACGGGGAAAGCAACAAAAAATCGAGCTGAAACCAGTAGCGGCGAGGAAAGTAGCAAAAACCAGTGGAATACACCAAGACAGGTAAAGGATCTTGGTCGTAATTTCATTTTAATACATACTCTAAAACCCTCATCAAAATCTTATTTTCAAGCTGCAGCTCACCAAATTGGAGAAGTGAAAGGTGAATACCAGCGAGGAAGAGTTTGGATGAGCCAAAACCAATAGCGGTGGGAAAGTTGTACACCATTAGAGAGAGGGAGGGTCGCTACCCTTCCAAAAGAACCATGCCATTAGGGTTGTGCTTTGTATTTTTATATGCCCCTATCAATTGCTAGTATATCTCCCCAAAATACACATCTTTTTCTTACGCTTTCACATAGGTTTCTTGTGTGAAAGGTTCGAGTTGTGATATTGTGATCAAATCTAAAATTTCTTGTGTATTGGGTGCCCTATATAGCATATCCATCTCTAGATTTGTGCTCTCTTTCTTGTATTTCATCATTGAAATAAATTGTTAAAGAAGTACCATCCATTTTTAATGTATTTAATCATTTTCTCCATTATGTTTTTTTGCAGGAGTCGCTGTGGCAGAGGAAGAGGTTGTGGAAAACTAGCATTACAATATATGAATGCCTGCTCTATGATGCTTGGAATTTTATCAAAGTTCATTATATTTTTACCTTGGTTTCTGCCAACGAGTCTCCCCTTGCGAGGGATGGTTGTTTTCTATAAATATTTTGTGAAAGTGTTTCATTCATTGTCAAACTTGATTTTCCTTTCCTCTTTATAGTGTATTCTATGATATTTTTGATCTGCATTTTCTTTTGGGTTTTTGGAAATAGTTATGTTGCAAGAATTTCTCCTTGATTCTTTTGTTCCTTATGTAGTTACAAGAAGAGAAAAGAGTATATGAAAATAGAAGTATTCTGTTTATACAGTGTCTGTAAGTTGTAGGATGTACAATGCCAAGATTTGTTTAAATATAAAAATATGCCAAATAGAATAAGGAGAAACACATTTTATAGTATTCATTGTGTTGCAGGTGCAAAAGTAAAGGTTCTTGAGTTTCAAATCCAAATGAAACTTTCAAGAAAAGAAATTCATTGATATAGAGTGATTCTCTATTTTTATGCCTTTTTGAATTCTTCAATTCTTCAATAAATGATGTATAATAGTCAGTGGGGTTTTTCTTTGCCAATGAGGTAGTTGTCACTGAGACATTGAATGTAACCAGTGAGGTTTTGATTTGCCAATGAGGCTTAATGAAGTAAATTTTCAGCATGGTTTTTTCTCCACTCATAAATACTATGTTGTGGCTCCTCTTGTGTCTGATCAATCATATTTGTTCAAGCATTTTAGTCTTCATTTCATGGTGCTTCTCTCAACATTTGAATATATATGATACTTGAAGTTTATATGCATAAATTTGTGAGGATTAATTAAGTTAGATTTGATTTATAATTTGAATCACTGATTCACCCAAACAAATGACTACCATGACTAAATAAATGACTACAATGACTAAAATAAATGACTACAAGGACTAAATAAATGACTACAATGACTAAAATAAATGACTACCATGACTAAATAAATGACTACCATGAATAAATAAACAACTATCATGACTAAATAAATTACTACCATGACTAAATAAATGACTAGTTAACAACAATCAATAACTAAATTAATGACTAAATATACCACCAAATTGATCAATCAAAACAACCAATAAATGACTAAAAATGGTTTAGTCATGAATTTGGTCGCACAATAAATAACTAGAAATAAACTACTAATGGTCACGTGGCCAATTTTTAGTAGTTTTTAGAGTCATTTATTTCTATTTTTGTACTACTGTATCTTCTACCCAATAAAGATCCTAGAAGATGCACCTCTCAAAACCCCTCTACCCACTTTCCCACGGTGGAGGAAGTTTGTACACCTTCTACCTAGCTTTATCTCTATTGGAGTACAACCATTATATGCATACCACAACCTAAGGTCCTAGTGAAAAATGCATCATGTTTTGTTCTTTATTTTCACACTCAGGAACTCCTGCTTTGATACCATTTTATGCAGTCAAGATTGAGGAGTCTTATCAACTAGCCAATCTTGCAACCTTAACATATCATCCATCCCACAATTTTGCATACATATCAAAGACAACATGTATTTTTTAGTAAAATCTAAAAACATAAATTTATTCAAACCCTAATATATTTTTATTCAACAAATGCTTCATGAATCAATTACATGAATTCATGATTTAATTAAAAAAAATCTTTACAAGTTTGTAGGCACTTCATGCCTTCAAATCAAACCCTCACACCTTCTCATGTTCTTGGCTTCACTCTTCTCTTAAAATATGACTTTTTCCTTCATCATAGAACTCCCTTGGCTGCTTTAAATACCTCCAAAACTCTTCTTCCTTTTCTTCTATTCCTTTCCTCTTGGAAAATTGATTTCTTACATTCTTTCTCATACAATCCTCTAAAGCAACCTGCAAATTATTTCTTCAACCTTGCTATTTTTTATTACTACTTCTAAAAATCTTTAAAGGTTTTGTTTATAGAGGTTTAAATCCCTATGAGGCACCAAAAAGTGGCATCCAAATCCTCTCTTTAATTTCCATCCAATTATCTTTGAAATTCCTCTTTATATGATTGAAATTCATCATTAAGTACCTCCAAATATGGTACCCAAGCTTGCAACACCATATAACATGAATTTTTTTGTATATGCTTCATAAAAATGAATAAAATCATGAACTAAGTCATGCTTATTCACCCCAAATTAAAAATTGAAGATTCATTAATTTATTTTTCCAAAAATGTCTAGATTTTTCCTCCAATCTAGGCATGCAAGTTAAAAGAATGGCATGACAAATGCCACTTGCCTTATGCACATTGCCCTAGGAATCCAAATTGATTAAATTAATTAATTTTTAATCAATTTTACTTTACAAGTTTCATATAACATACCAATGAACCCCTTCAACCCTTGAAACCTTCAAATTGTGCAATATAATAATTTTAAAATCACATTACACACTGTGTTGCCTCTAATTTTTGAAATGGGAGCCAAGTCTAAATATTTTATCCTTCAATACTTCATGAGATGTTTTTGAAGCTAAAACCTACACCAAAATATAACATTTGAACATGAAAGGATTTTTTTTGGTGATGTAGGATTTCCTATGGACCCAAATACTCTTGCATCAATAGTAGATTCTCTAATTTCTTTGATTTGATATGTGCATGATAATAATCATTAGGTGTAGCCTAATTTCCTCCACTATACAAATGTAACAATAGTGCTAACTCATGAACATAAGGGGAAGTACTAGAATTCATTGACATAAAAGAGAATTTGTTAATAAAACATGCTCACATTTGCATACACTAGCACATAAATGTGAAAATGAATGATAATTCTTGCTAAATACTTGTCCTTTGAAGAGTGGAATTAAACCATCAATAAATGTTTGTTGAATTTCATCATCATATAATCGGGTTTCTTTTTAATAATCAAAGATCTATGTATCTAAAAATATAGTCCTTAATTGGCTCTTGGTCTTCTTGTTTGCACTGGATAACTTAAATAAAAGATGTCTTGGGCTCAATGTTGTAATTTTTTTTTTTATGAAATTCATTATTCAAATCCTTAAAGGATGTGATCAAAGCACGAGTTGAAACTATATAAATGCATCATCACTGAAGCTTTTTGAATATAATTTTGAAAGCAACTCATCCTTGTGAAAATAAGTGAAGCACGTGGTTTGGAAGGTGATTTGAAGAAGAAATGGATCACCTTTGGCATCATAACTTGTAAATCAAGCTATCACAAATCCACTTGGTGAAGGATAAGTCAAAATTTTATATGCCAATGAATTATGTCATGTTTCACCAATATTATCTTTCTACCTAAATCTTTTATCATCAGAATAAACACACCTTTCTAGATGGTCAATTTTATTGATGATGGAGCAAAACTTAGGTGAAGTATTATTCTCAACATGTCATATATCCATGTCTATGAATGCCATTTAATAGTGGGAGATGATGGGAAATGTGTATTAACAATACATGGCTTATTACTCTTATATATATATTGAGTAAAAAATGTAGAATATCCTCATGTTATTCATTTTTATTTATGTCTAAACCATGTATTTTTAAATATACAATATATAACAATGTACTCCATGGTCAGTCAAAGATAAGCCATAAGAAAACAAAAAAGGATCAAAATCAAAGTCTCCATCAAAAGCGGAATATCATCATGATGCATATAAAGTTTATCGAATCCACTAATGAAGGATTTCCCAAGGAGAAAGAATGAGAATCATGATCAAAACATCATCTAGGGATAATAGTAAATTAATGTATGAAAGAACATGATAAAACATGGAAGATGTATAATAAGTATGACATAAATTTGACCATTTTTTAGCTCTATCAAACAAAATAGCACCAAATGCATGCATCAAAGCATCATCATCATGTATATAAGGATGATATGATTATAAGAAGGATTTAACATGTAAACTTGCATTTTTTATTACTACTAAATGACTCTATCATAAGTGTAGACTCCTAAAATACATTCCCACTTTTTTAGGGATAATAGTAAAGTAATGTATGAAAGCACGCGATAAAACATGGAATATGTATAATAAGTATGACATAAATTGGGTCATTGTTTAGCTCTATCAACCAAAATAGCACCAAATGCATGCATCAAAGCATCATCATCATGTATATAAGGATAATATGATAATAAGAAGGATTTAACATGTAAATTTGCATTTTTTATTACTACTAAATGACTCTATCATAAGTGTAGACTCGTAAATGCATTCCCACATTTCTATTGTTAGATCTCAACAAATTTATCTTAGATAATTGCTTCTAACATTTAATTAAGTAAAGTATATTTATTGAATTAATCGATATGATCATTCTTCTTATATTAATTATTTAATTAATAAATCTAACCATTTTTTGATATTAATTATATAAATTATGTTTATTTATTTAATTAATTAACTAATTCAACCCCTCTTCTAAAGTTCCAACTTTAATTGAATAATCATATTTATTTAATTAAACTAATCATTCCCTCAACATTCCACCATAAATTAAACAATTATATAATATTTATTGAATTCATCCAAAAACCTCATCATTAATTGACTAAACAGTATAGATTTAATCAACTAATTAATCATTTGCACATTTCTCCTACATCTTATTTAAAATATATAATTTCAACCTTGTACAAGACTACAAATGCATAAGGCTCCAAAAGGTACCTTTTTCAATCTTCACCCGCCATAAAATAAAATATATCTCCACACTCCATCTTATTTTAATATGTTCTCTAATCATGTGCACTAATTTCACAAGATTCCACTTGCAAGCTCTCCCTCCTTTGCACAAGATCAAATCCCATCCATCAAACATCCTCATCCCAAATCTATAATTTCTTATTTCTCAAGCCATTTGTAAGAGCTAGAATTGGATGCAAAGAAAGGTCATGATGTTGGAATGAACTGCATCAAATCTAAACAACATCAATCATCTTAAATATATCCTATAGGAATCAAGGTTTGTGTTGGTGAGAATATTATTTTATTTTCATCAATTATATGCATTCCTTATCTCAATTGAAGGTGTTCTAGGCTTAGATTAGGTTCTTTAGTTTGAATTTCCTTAGTTCCTTTTTGTTCTAAATCTTAACATACTTAATAAGCATGTCCTAAAAAAATCATTATGCATCAAAGAGTCATTTACCTCATCATGTAAGAAGATAAAAATCTATCACTATCCTCATAACTAAACATGTATTTAATAGACCATGAATCAAAATATGAAGGAATGTCAAACACATGTGGAGGTGAACGCACATATTTACATCTCTAGGATCTTCAAGGCAAGATGAAGCAATAAATATATGAATAGAAAAACCCATAAGAAAACAAGTAAAAGTAGCATGAGAAATATAAATGATATGCTCTTTAGGTAGACATCATCACATGAAGGGGATCCATATATGTATCATGAGAAGTTAGGAAAAAATTATCATCAATATGAACTAAAGCATGAGGAAATATGCTCAAATAGCTTGTATTTTACCTTGTAACTTCTCAACTGTACTATTTTAGGAGGCAACATGCTAATAAATAAATAGATATTTTTTATCTACCTCAAAAACATATGAAAAAAAAAGAATCTCAATATTCTACCTCTATTGATGTCAAAATATATTTGTATGATTTAGTCTTAATATTATTGTAAGAATTCAAAAAGATTCTTAGGTCATGCTTATGATCTACTCTCTTCATGGAATTTATAATTATATAATTGCTATAATATTTTAGAAAATACTATGCATAAGATCATGAAATATTAATGTCTTGGCCCTTTGGTAAATATCTCTTGTATTTTTTAGGCTAAATGACATAACACCATAAAAAAATGTACCCCAAGGAATGATAAATTTGGTTTTTCTTGATATTGAACATTTATATGTATTTAATTATAGGGTGATCCCACAATACTGGTTTACAATTTCTGGGCAAACTGGACACTGAACTGATTTTTTAAAACTAAATCTTCACTTTTGGGCTCCTATAGCGGCTAAACCGTGAGGAATTTGAAGATGATGAAAACTAGTGATTTGTGACGTTTTGTCTATAGATTCTAAATATGTATTTTTTAAAATTTGTGAAATCAGATTGCAGTTCTTTTTCCATCTCCCTCGAAAACTAGCTTTAAAAAAAAACAACATTTTTAAGGAGTGACGCTTACCATATACAACATAACTTTTTTTTGTATGAAGGATACAATTATAATTTTTTTGAATTTGGATTTGTAACTATGATATCTAGCACTTTCATTTGGTTTCATAGTGTTTTATTAGATATATTTTCCTTAATCAAGTTTTGAAGTCAAACCAATTACAATTGAAACATAGGCAGACTGTATACAATATAAGTTTTTTTGTATGTATCGAAATTTTTTTTTTTTTAATTGATCAAGGACATCAATACCCAACTTGAACATATTTTTTTAAATTTTATTTTGATAATCTACTATTTTTCCACATGTGTAGAACAAAGAGCTTGATTTTCGGTGAAAAACTTATGTTTAATAAAACTAAAAAAACACATACATAATAAAACCAAAACATATTAAAATTATATTCATTGGATAGCTCATTCCAAGGACTACCATGATCATTTGAAATAAATTTTAAATGAATTCATTTGATCCCCCAAAAGTTAAATCAAAAGTGATTTTTTATCAGCATTTTGATAGGTGTAAAGGAGACTCCGTTGTAGGTATGGTTTAAAACTAGTGGGGTTCTATCCAAGGGGGTTTGATCTAAGGTTGTTTGATCAAACCCTCTTCAATTGAAATCCTTAAAATGGAACTTTTTAAGGCTTAAATCATTATATTTTCTAGACATATATGATTTCAGAAAAAATTAGAATCTCCTAGAAATTGTAAACCAGCTTTGTGAGATCACCCTATATCCATCCTTGAAAGAGATTTTTTCATATAGATATGTATAATCCACGAGTATATTAATATTTTACAATGGAAAATCATCTTTAGGTAATGGTTTGTTGAAATCTTATAAATTATTACAACTGTATATTCTACCATTTGGCTTAGCAAGATGATATATATTTGAGATCTAATGGGAATAATCCATAGACCAAATAAACACACCTTTATGTAAATTATGGATCTTCTCTTTACCCATAAAGTAATATTTAGATGTATCTTTATAATTTATTTTACTTGATAGGTTTAGCATTTGGATCCAAAACAATGTTATGTATTATAGTATTAATATAAATCCTAGATATATCCTCACAAGTCTATATCATTAATTCACCATAATCATCTAGAAATATAACCCTTACACTCATTGGTGGATAATAATCAACCAATTTTTAAGATATGATCCTTATTTTCACATCCATTTCTATATAAAAGTGTCACCAAGTACCAATGTGCTTTAATCATCATTAAGTAAATATGTAGGTAAAAAGATTCTTAGAACTTGAGTCAAAATTTGCTCATTATAGGCCCTTCGTTGAAGCAAGAATGCACATGGACAACAAAATGGAACCCATGATAATGATGAAAAATAGGTAAATCCTAAAAATTCTCGAAAATATTTTTCATTAAGTAATAAAACTACTTGATAATTAATGTCTACTAAAGATGAGTTAATCAAGTCTAAATAAATGAGAGGAAGATCTTCCTCAAATAGAGCCATAGTAAAGAAAATATATTTAAATTCTTATTTTATTTTTCAACGACTTATCTCTATGGGGAGGGGAATAGATCAAACTGCATTATTTCTCTTAAAATAAGGTTCAAGTGGTTTGATCATACCTTGATTGTCAGCTCCCAATATTTACCCGTTATAACCATATTTTTGCAATATATGGAGACCTTTTATGTGTCTTTTCTAATGATTTAACATCATGTTTGTTATTAGTGTCAAATTTATTGCTACAAAAACAAGCAATATTAGTATTTGGTTCACCATTTATTTCGAATTTCAAATTGGATGTTTGACCATATGTGTGGGGATCCATTTATAAGAGTGGAATATCAAAAATAGTTTATATTGACTTTGTAATACATAATGTATGTAGGTTAAATTCAGTTATGCCTCGATAATCTTTGTGATTAATATTTGGAGTGAATAAAAAGGGATTTATTTAGGTAAAATAAAAGAATCTGTTAGTTCACAATTAGGTGGAAAATTCTTTGATATTTAACCAATTAGCAATATTTGAAAGAATCTTCATTGGTGTGAATGATATAGAGTTTTATCATGATTAGAAAAAATAAATGATTGGTGAAGGGTAGATTAAGTTACTCTCATGGAAAATATCTATGGATGCCCAAGGGTGATATTATATATGAGGAAAATTGGATTCACATAGAATACCATGTCTAAATTAGTTGGTCAAAAAGTGAGTGGCAGAGTGATAATATCAAAATCATGACTCACATTATTAAACCCTTTAATTATCACTTTGAATTTTTATAAATTTGCTAAGTCAAATTTGACCTTTTAAAAGAAAGATGCTATTATATATCAGGAACAAATTTGTTTTCCACTAAATCTCTTTTAATAGTAGTTCTTATGTAGCCAACTACACCTTGTAAAGGTAAATTCTCGTTGATTATTGCTTGAATAGTAAAGTCCTTAGAATCAAACATATTAATGTTTTTGTTTACACAAATATATTATAAGATTATTCCAACTTATAGATAGTTTGGCTCTAGATTGCACACTAATACTTTGTAAATATTTTTATAAAATTTCCTTATACATTTCAGATGCATGCATTAATTATTGCATATAATTTTTTTCTTGATTATTTGTAAGTTGATCAATGATATCATATACTTTGTCTTTATTGGATAAATTGGGAGAGGGAGGAAAATCAAGAAACAATAGTAGTCGATGGTTGTGGAATTGTGTTATCTTTTGACCTCTAGCTAATTTATTGTATGTATGATCAATAACATAATAATATTCGAAGCAATTTTGACTACAAGTGGTTAATGATATGAGAGTTGAGTACACATTATATAACAAAATATTTAATAGAATATTGTTAGATTGGCAATTATTATAAGGTATACCTTTAAGAACTAATGGTTGAAAGAATGTGAATACTAAATATTGTTAGACTAACCATTATTATAAGGTATAACTTTAAGAACTAATGGTTGAAAGAATGTGGATACTAAATATTGAGAAGTAGGAGGATAGTTAGTGTTGAATAATATAGATACTGAGAGGGGAGGGTGAATCAATATCCACACAAACTTATTTAACAAATACTTCTAATTTTGTTGTAGCATAGAACAGATAAGAGCAATAACAAAACATGAAATTCCACAACACAAGAACACCAGATTTTACATGGAAAATTCAATGAGGGAAAAACCACAATAAGGATTAGCTCACAATATATATACTTATTTCAATACCAATTACAAGGAGGCTCACTGCTAGATACAAAAAGCTCATTGCTTACAAGGACTCACTGTCCAAACATGGAGGCTCACTACCTGCAAAAATTATGTAAACAAAAATAGCTAACCACCAAAGTTGAACTGATGAAGTTACACCACAAGTGCAGATTCAGTTCCTTTGATGCTCAGAGTATTCGCTCCTATGACAACAAATTGATCTTCAACCTTCTATTCACACACTTTGCTTACCACTTACACTTCTTTTTTTCTTTTTCGCATTCACATTCCATACATCTTCTTCTTCTAACCATCTTGCATATATACCCGCATGCATCAATTAGGTCAGCCTAATTAAATGCAATTCCTATTTTCAAAATGATAACTTGTTGGCTTCATATAAATATTTTCCAAAATACACCCATGTCATGCAACATCATGTCAATTGGGACTAAAGCTAGGTCTCACATATAATCCATAATTCATGTTGGGCTATAGACTGAATATTAGGTCGACCATGATTAATTTAATACCAAAATGCAATCACAAAAATTGATGCCAACGTACTGTCCAATCATATGAACATCTGAGAGTGCATACATATACACTTCCAACAATCATAAGCCTTTTCCCAAAACCTTAGATCATATTGATTACCAGAGAGAATATGTGGACCAAAATATCGGATCAAATACCAGATGGGATAAGCTTGATCTACACACCGGTACAAGGAACCGAACCAACATGGTGACATCAATGACAATATGAGATTGATATTCTCCATACTTCCAACAATCTCCCCTTTGGCATTGATGGAAACATGTGCAAAAAGTCCAATTCAAAAAATCTTCTTCAATCTCTCCAAAAATTCTCCTCCAAAACTCCAAATCTCTCCCCCTTTGACATCAATGGCAAAGGGTGCCAAAAAAAATGTAAACTTCAAAACTTCAAAGCATCAAGGATTCTAATTCATTTAAAATTTCAAAAACTTCAAAACTTTCTAGCATCCAATCTTTCAAAGTTCTTTCAAACCAGAACAACACTTTTCACTTGAAATACCTTTTTGTACCTTTCTTTGATAACAGGATATAATTTCTTCCATTCAAGTACTGCAAAGTCCATTCTTGTACACATACTTACCAATAGAGCCAACAGTGTGAAGGAGGATGACCAATCTGTGGATGAACATTATTTTTCACAATCTTCTGCATCAGAGAGTATTCCGGAAAGATGGTCTAACTAGACCTTAACAATTTACTTAAGAAGCTAGAAGGTCTTCACTACATCATCCCTTTTTCTCTGCACAATGATCATTTCATCTTTTAGTTCACCAACTCTCAATGTTTTCTTTCCTTATTTGTCTTCAAAAATATCAAACTTCTTTCCAATGTTGTTCACTTTGGATTCAATGCTTCAATCCTACTTCTAAAATTATCAACTACAACAAGCCACCAAAGACAATACTTGTATATGTCTGAAATTTCTTTTATTCACTTCTTCATTTCCATGATCAGTTTAGATAGCCTTTTCTTTGCTTTAGAACACCTCTTTTCAACCAAGTTTTTTAACTTGCATCCTTCCAGACCTTCAAGCAACATTCTTTATTCAACTACTTCAACTAAATTTTCAAGTAAGGAATCATAAATGATCGATACATCAATACCTTTATGAAGTAGATACTCAATTAAGGCATCATCAATTTTAAGTTTGTCAATAGGAGAGGTCGTACTCCATAAATCACCAATTTTCTTCATTTTCCCTTTTATTAACATAGTCCGGATGTCATCTAGATCAGAAGATTATGGTCCAGGAAGAGATTCTTCTTCTTCTTCCTTCTCTTTAGGAATAACAAAGATGTTCTTAGAGACAACTTTTCTTTTCTTCGATTCCGGAGGGGAATCACTAGTGACCACTTCCAATTCTATTGTTCCAGAGGAAGAGCCTTCCTCAAATTGACTCAACATAACTTCATCGGAGCTCATTAATTTCTGCAAGGATAAGAAATTTTTTTTACACATACTTACTTTATCCTCTAAACTTTCCAAGTGCTTGCATATCTGTCTTGCAACAGGAATCCCAGATTCCCACATAACTTCTTTCTTTCTCGGTAGCGAGTTCATAAAATAGAGTACCAGGAATGTAAGCAAGGATCCAAAATGAAAAGGGTATCCTTCTTCCAATGTCATTTGTACGTTCTCGGTGAGATTTTCAAGAATTAGTCTACACAAATCAAATTGCTTGTTCTCTTTTACCATTTTATGCGCCAAATACACATCAATAGCTAAAGTAGATCTTTCTCAATTTTTGAAATAGATTTTATAAGAAATTTCATATGTAACATACCTAACTGAGGAATCAACAATAGTGTCAATCAGTAGTGCTCCAAGATCTTTGTCAACTCTCGTCTTTTTCGTCCAGGAAGTTCTCCAACGTTGCACAATCCGGTAATGACTTTGATAGCATCCTTTGTAATACTGTAAGATTTAACCAATATAATGCTGCCATCCTTGAATTTTCTTAAAAGGAACAAGATAAACTCTCTGTCATCAATCCAAGGGAATTCTCCCCACAAATGCAAACCTAGGGTTTGTAAGTTCCGTAAGTCGCTTGGTTCCAACCCTAATTCCATCTTCTTTATTTTGTGATGATCGAATTCATCCAACTCAAATCCTTTTAATTTCAATGGAATATTTCTACTTGATCCTTTGTTAGAAGGTTCCATTAGAGCTCTTGACTTCTCAAAATTCAACAAATATTTCTTGTATTACCTTCCCTTGCAACTGCGAGAGAGAGAAACTTTCGCAGCTTGCTTCCAAATGTCCACAAAAATATCTTGAAGGGATTTCAATTGCTTCATAAATACTCCAAGAAGGTTCCAAGTTGCTCTAAAAATCCTTTGAATGCATTTGATGATCAAAATTATTTGTGAAATTTCCTTTATATTCCATCATTTTGCCCTAACTCACATTAATTACAAAAAATTGACAAAATTTTCTTCCATTTTTTTGAGAAACCCTAATTTACTCCACAAAAGAACATGCTTGCTCTTTTTCTTTTGGTTTCTATTGCATTACCTCTGTTTTGTCATTCCTTACAACATATCCATGTGACAACACCTGAAACACCGTATTTCCAAGGGTTTAATTTATTTTCTGATAAAGCTCTTTGTAAGGCCATGCTAGGTATAATTCTTGGAGGATTCATCTGCACCAAATGAGGGTACAAACGAATCAGTAGTCTTTGATTCTTCCCTTTTCTTCCAAAGCTTTGTCATTTCCTAATTAACCTCTTCCTTATCAATATTTTTCATCGGTTCATCATCTTCCACTGGAGCAAATTGCTTTCCCTTTCTACTTCTGCACACTTTTGAAATATGTCCAGGTTTCTTGCAATAATAACAAATAATATTTCTTTTTCTTGTCTTATTTCCATTAATCCCTGTTCTGCATTGATTTGCTTTATGTCCAAACATGCTACAAGTATAACAATAGACATCAAACGATTGATTTATCCTTTTTCCATTAAACCTATTCATCATCACTTGACTAATCATCCTTACTGAAGATCTGCACTCAGTAGGTTTATGTCTAATCTTCTTGCATGTATAACATTGTCTGAAGAAGGAACTAATAAACTCATTCATCCTACTCCTAAACTCGGTTTCCTTATGACCAAATTTATTACATGAAAAACAAACACCATTAAATGATGAGTACCTTTGTGCATTTGGTTGTCTGATGGGTGATCTCCTTCCAGAGTTTCTTTTTTATTTTCCTTTATCCCAAGTCTTCTAATTGTTTACTAGATTTGAGTTCTGAATTTTTTCATCAGTTTCATTACCTAAGCCACTTTTGTCTTTAGAAGGTTTATGTCCTACTATTAATTCATCAAGCTTGGTGGAGCTTGTCTTGAAGTCATCTTCACAGAGTTTTTCTTTCTCAAGTTTTTCTTTTAGATTCATCACTTCCTGTTCAAGTCTAGAGAAAACATCAACCTTGCTTTGTATCACTGTCTTCAAGCATTCTTCAACTCTCTTTTTTTCATCTACTTTCAACTTTAGTACGGTATTCTCATCATTTGCTTGTTTCAACTGCTCACTCACTTCTCTATATCTTTCTTTGAATTTCTTTAACTGCTCTTTCAATTTTTGGATGCATTCATTTACTTCATCAATATTTTCTTTCAGATCTCTATTTTTAATTTTAGCCTTGTCAAGATCTTCAAGGGCAGTCTGGAGCTCTTCTTTATCTATTTGTTCAATCTGCAGGATCTCCCTCAAGTTGTTAGACTTCTCTAGAGGAACCAAGGTTCTGATACCAATTGTTGAATAATCTGGATACTGAGAGGGGGGTGAATCAGTATCCACACAAACTTATTAAACAAATACTTCTAATTTTGTTGCAGCACAGAACATATAAGAGCAATAACAAAACATGAAATTCCACAACACAAGAACACTAGATTTTACATGGAAAACCCAATGAGGGAAAAACCACGGTGAGGATTAGCTCACAATATATATAGTTATTTCAATACCGGTTACAAGGAGGCTCACTGTTAGATACAAAAAGCTCATTGCATACAAGGACTCGCTGTCCAAACATGGAGGCTCACTACCTACAAAAATTATGTAAACAAAAATGGCTAACTTCCAAAGTTGAATTGATAAAGTTACACCACAAGTGCAGATTCAGTTCCTTTGATGCTCAGAGTATTCACCCCTATGACAACAAACAGATCTTCAACCTTCTATTCGCACACTTCGCTTACCACTTACACTTCTTCTTTTCTTTTTTGTATTCGCGTTCCATACATCTTCTTCTTCTAACCATCTTGCATATATACCTGCATGCATCAATTAGGTCAGCCTAATTGGATGCAATTCCTATTTTCAAAATGATAACTTGTCAGCTTCATATAAAGATTTTCTGAAATTCACCTGTGTCATGAAACATCATGTCGACTGGGACTAAAGCTAGTTCTCAAATATAATCCGTAATTCATGTTGGGCTATAGACTGAATATTAGATCAACCATGATTAACCTAATACTGAAATTCAATCACAAAAATCGATGCCAATGTACCATCCAATCATATGAACATCTGAGAGTGCATACATGCACGCTTCCAACAATCATAAGCCTTTTCCCAAAACCTTAGATCATATTGATTATCGAAGAGAATATACAGACCAAAATATCAGATCAAATATCAGATGGGATAAGCTTGATCTGCACACTGGTACAAGGTACTAGACCAACATGGTGACATCAATGACAATATGAGATTGATATTCTCCATACTTCCAACAGTTAAGAGTATAGTAAATAATCTTATTCTTTTTAGACACTTTATAATATGATGTGCCTATAGGAGCACACACCAAAGGTGTAACAAATTGGTTCACATAACCTAATACGATAATGGGGCTATAAGGTGAGAATGATAAATTTTTGTTATAAACTTTTGAGAAAGGTCACTAGAGGAAAAATAATAACATCATCAACCAAAAAATCTCTAGAGAAAGTGATAAACAATACCATGAAATCGTGTTATAAAGAATGAAAGAAAAATAACAAAATACTATATGATAATAACTATTCTAATTCTTTACCCATCTAATGTATGTTTTGAAAGGAAATATAAAACCTCCCAAGATAATTTCCACATAATCCAAATAGAGAAAATTATGCAAACAAGTATTCAAAATCTATATGTAAAAGAATAGACAACATACCATCAAAGATGCCACAAGATATACCTTGGGAAAACCCTCAAGAGGTAAAAACCTGGTCTCCAAAAGCATCCATCACTCATGTATTATTCAAAAATGAAATCATTACAATACATATTTAGAGTCTCCATGAATATGTTTGAAACACAAGCTCTCTACAAGCATGTAACCACACATCCCATGCCATACTTCAAACCTCAAAAGTAGAAATAAAAGATGATTGGAACCCCTTAGACAAAATGGCCAACTAGCCAACCTTAGACAACTACCCATGTGCTTTATTTCATAGACACAAGCTTGCACAAAACAACCAAGTGGTATTACATAAAACCATTTGACTAATACCACAAGCTTACAAAAGCATTAACCCCCATATTTACTTTTTGGTACTAAATTTTTCCAATATTAAATATTTCCCCAATGTGTAATCCCACATTAAATATTTATCCCAATGTTTCATACAACACATAAAGTGGCCCCAAGAATGCTAACCAATGTGATGCATGCATCCCTAGATCCCCTAGGTTAACCATAAATAATAAATATTACATTATAACATTAGACAAGGTGGAAAACATACCTTTTTCTAACATTCTCCCACCTTTTGTATACATTGCATAAGGGGTAAACAAGTAAATTAAAAAATCAACAAGGAAATAATCCCTATAGCCACATATACCATTAAGGAATCAAAGTGATCCATGTGCTCCATCAAGATACATGCAACAAGAAACAAGGTGACCAGCATCTCAAGCATGAATTCTCTCATCCTCCATCATTATAATGCACAAAGATAAGAAGCCATCCAAAGAGATCCCACACTAGCTGTCATAAAAGAAACATAATTCCTACCTCCAATCGATATCCTAAAGCACACTCAATCCAAAGGTAACAAGTATGCATCTTTAGTTATCAAGATATAATCACCATAGCTAAAATAATACCCATGAAAAATGCTAACACATCCAAATATCCATATCTCAAAGATATACACAACATAACAAGTGTTCACACCATACCATCAACATATACAACCCATAACATGTAATCACAGTCTCTAAGTTTTAAGGAGGCTATGGCGGTCTTGCCCTACCAATCCCTTATAATGCATCCTGCTCCGGAGGGGCTCGGGTTGCCTTTGGAGGCTCTGTCAAAAATTCAACTTGATCCAACCTTGTTGGGGTGGAGACCATTCTACAGTGGACCGATCTTGTTGGGTCTCTGAGCCACCTCTACCATACCATGATGGAATCTGAAGTGATGGCCAAGCACGTTTGATCTTGACGTCCCATTTTGAAAAAGACTTGTCCTTAGCCGATCTCTTTTCAATTTTGGCATTCACTATTTCAACCAAGACTGCTTCTATATTGTTGATTAGAGAGACGGGGCACAACTTTTTATCTTGGAATAACTGCCTATTCCTTTCTTTCCAAAGCTCCCAAATCAGGATAGATGGACTAATTGTCCATATATACCCATACAATGACTTGTTATTAAGGGATGGCCATGAGTGTAGCCAACTGAGAAGGTCATTGGGCATTACACAAAAGCATCCTAGTCTTGTATAGAGCCACTTCTAGCATTGCAAAGCATAAGGGAAATCTAGGAGCAGGTGGTTGGTTGACTCTTTAGCTTGTTCGCATAAAATGCATCTTGAAGGGCCATAAAAGCCAAGGCAAGAGAACCTATTTGCAATTAAGATTCGATTTTGCATTGCTACCCAAGTGAAATTTCCTACCTTGGGGAGACAAGCGTTGCTCCAGTAGAGGTGAAGAGGAAGACGCTCTACGAGACTCACGTTCCTTATGCAAAACCCTACATCCATCTTTAGCATTATAATTACCTATCTTGGACCTCGCCCATACTAGAGTGTCTGTTCCATTCCACAAAGTCAGAGATATGCCTTTTAGCGCTTATGTCAAACATGATACTTCTCTTTAGGGAAGATTAAAATTTGCAAAGTCTTTCCATTTCCATTCCAAGACCGAGTTCCTTACTTCTACCATTATGTAGTCTTTGATGCAGATGCCCCAAGTTTCCTTTAGTTTGTTTTTTACTTCCACCACCTCAATTAGATTATCCAGGCTTAGAGCATTTTCCCACGAGTCTTCCCAAAATAAAGCTTTGCCTCCATCATGAATGTCCCATGTTACGTAATTGCAGTTTGCATTTTTGCATTTTTGCATGAAGTTACAAATGCAGGATCCTTTCGGGGGATTATAAATTATTAAAATATTCCTGTCTATTTCATCCTTTGGGTACTTTTGGTGCAAGATTTTTTCCCATTTATTATGAGGTTATTTTTACATTCACCACACTAGTTTTTCCCTAGGGATTTATTTTGTAGTTCCAAGTCCGAGCCCACCATCCTCCTTAGACTTGCAAAGCTTTTTCCATGAAATTAGAGCTATCTTCCTCTTTTCATCATTACCTTTCCAAAAAAACTGCCTGTAAATCTTGGTGAGTTTTTCCACACGTCCATTTGGGATGCACATTGTTGACATGAGGTATATTGGCAATGCTAATAATACTGATTTAATCAATGTGATTCTTTCGGCCCACGTTAACCATTTAGCCTTCCATGTATTCACCTTGTCGTTGGTTTTTAGTTGGAGAGGATCCCATAGGCCAATCAACCTTGTTCCTTTAGGTAATGGAACCCCTAAATGTGTGCAAGAAAAATTTCCTTTTTTGAATCCTAGGATTCTCAAAATTTCCACTTCTTTTTGTGCAGTTGTGTTAAAAAAGAAAATTCTTGACTTTCTTTCGTTCACATTTTGGCCAGATGCCTTGGCATATTTCCTCAAGATGGTGTTCAGATGTATATCCTCCCTCCACTTTGCTTCCCCCAATAGAGTCCTATTATTAGAAAATTGTTTATGGGTCACTACCTATGTGTTACTTCTTGTAGCCCACGAGAAACTTCAAAAAACCCTTCTAGAGAACCATTTGCTAATAGTGAAAATCTAGGTGTTGAGATGCAATTGTATATCCAATTCAACCACCACTTGTTGAAACCAAAAGCTTCCAACACTTTGATCAAAAATCTCCAATATACCATGTCATAGGCCTTCTGTATATCTAATTTGAATATCATGCTTGCTTTTTTGTTCTGTTGTATGGAGTGAATAACTTCCTGAGCTAGGATTATACCATCCAAAATTGATCTACTGGGCACACAACCTGTCTATTCTTCAGCCACTATTGATGGAAGGACAAGATTTAATCTGTTTTCTATGGATTTTTTCATCACTTTGTAGATTGTATTGCATAAAGCGATTGGCCTGTAATCATCCAATGATTCTAATGCTTATTTCTTGGGGATTAGTGCTATGAACATGTTGTTGACTTCCTTGGGTAAGTTGCCAGAGTTCCATGAGGCTTCTATTACATCTTCCAATTCATCCCCCAACGAGTACCAAAATCTTTGAAAGAAGCTTGTTGGTAAGCCATCCAGGCCTGAGCCTTTTCTAGATGGAGTTGGAAGAGGGCACACTTGATTTCTTCCTTGGTGAATTTGGCATTCAACATCTTATTCTAATCTTTTGTAACTAATTTTGGAATGTTGTTTAGCATCTCTTGTTTCTTCTATAGGGTTGATCCTTCAAAGTTGTTTAATAAATTGGTGAAGTATGTGACTATTTTTGTGACCTTATAAAATTCTACTCCTAATGTGAGATGCTAGATAAAAACTAATAGCGCAATGAGAAGAAGTAACAAGATAAAAGGGCACCTCAATAAGATTAGCCTAAGAAAATGGTGAAACAAAGGAGTAAGATAAAAACAAATAATGATTTAAGTGTGTTATACCTCTCCTTTGCTACTCCTTCCTTGGTTGGCCCTTTGATTCTTCAAGAATTGTGTGCTCCTTGGATGGAAATGAAGTTGAATGGATGCAAGATGAATTGATGCAATATGGATTAATGATATAAGTGCTAAAATGGATGAGAGCTTGAATGACAATTTTGCAAGAGTTTTGTTGCAAACGACTTGATCTTTTTAAAATGAGGGAAATGAGGGGGTATTTATAGGATAACTGGAATTCTCTAGAGAATTCAATGGTTGGGATTGATCCAACAAGATCAAGATGAAGGGCTATGGTGAGTTGAGGACTCACAAGCCCTCACATCTTGACATGTGGAATGTGAGATATCTTAGGGTGGAGTGATGTGGAAATGAGGTGGAAGGGAAGTACATGAGGTGGATCTTGGGGGATGAGAAGATTCCTTGGAGGAATAAAAGTGAATTAAAAATTCACAATGATTAGAAGAATCTAGTGGATAAGAGAGGGTCTCCAAAAAGCTGGAGATTTGTCACATGTGGGTGATGTGACAAGTCCAAGGTTCTAGAAGCCCTTGGCACATGTGAAGTGACAAGTCAAGGCTTCTAGAATCTTGCATGGGGGATGGGGAAGACCTTGGAAAGATAAAAGTGAATTAAAAATTCACATGGGGAAGAGAGGAACCTTAGGCAAATAAATGTGAATTAAAAATTCACATGGGGAAGAGAGTCCAAGCTAAAAATGGTAAGTGGAAAGGTTGACCAGAAAAGGTAAGCCAAATGTGGCTAATGATTCTGATTAAGGTTGTGCAAACACAAAATTAGGATAATTAATGAGAGATTATAGGCAAGTGGGAGATTATGGAGGATGTGACACTTAATCAAGATTAAGTGGTGCACATCCTAATCACAGATTAATTAATTTAATCTGGATTAAAAGATGGTTATGGAGAATGTGACAAGGAGAGAGAAAAAGAGGGATTAAAAATTGATTTTAATCAAAATGGGTTAAAAGACTAAATTAAATAAATTTTTCATATTTATTTAATTTAGAGAAGAAAAGGGATAAGGTAAAGTATTTAATTTATTTAATTACATACTTTAGGAACCTTAGGCAGAAAATGAAATAATGATTAAATAAATTATTTAATCACTATTAATGAAATAGATGAATAGAGTAGACGATTTTGACCATGTAGAAGTGGTCAAATTTAGATGTCTACAATTTCATCCACCACTTCCTTGGGATCCTCTATTCTTTGGCCATCTGCCCTCTTGAGGCTAGTTATTCTATTCACACTTCTTTGCTCCTAGTGTTGTTGTGAAAGAATTTTGTGTTCTTATCTCCTTCTTTGAGCCACACTTCTCTGGATTTTTGTCTCCAAAATATTTCCTCTTTGGCCATAACCTCTTCATATTTTCCTAAAAGCTCTTTTTCTTTGGAGTAACTTTTTTGATTCATACCATTCTAAATTATATCTTCTTCAACACAACCAAGTTCCTCTTCTATACTTTCCTTTGTCTCAAATATGTATTTGAAGCAATTCCAATTCCAATCTTTAATCTTTTGTTTTAGCCACTTTAGTTTGGTTATGAAGAAATGCATTTTCAAACCAGTGACTTGAAATTCTGCCCACCATTTCTCCACTAGACCAGAGAAGTTTGGGTCTTTGAACCACATATTTTCAAATTTAAATGGGGAACAAATTGGGCTCTTTTCCTCTTATATGTCCAATTGAATTGGAAGATGGTTTGATCCGGCACTAGGGAAGATTGTTGCTTCAAGGAGAAACAAAAAATTATCCAAGCCTCCCCAAAATAAGAACCTGTCCAATTTTTATACTATCATGCATGGGCCCATCCTCTTATTTATCCATGTGAAGGATACATTTCTAAATTCTATATTGAGCATTTGATTCCTGATTATCCAATTCTGAAAATCCCTTTGTGATTGGTTTTCACCATGAATCCAACCCATTTTATTTGAATCTTTGAATATCATATTGAAGTACCCAACCACCACAAAACTTTTACCATGCATGGATTGCACAAAAAACTCTATCTCCTGCCATAGATTGTGCTTCCTTATTACTGAATTAGGCTCATAGACATTAATAAGCCCGAACTTCAACTTGGAATAAATGTTGCGAACCTAACAACTTTTCCAGTAAGGGTTTTCAACTATCATCTCAATCTGAACAAAGCTGGGTCTCCAAAAGGTTGCTATCCCTCCAGAGGCACCGATTGCTTGAACTCCTGAGACATTCTAACCTAGCACTTTCTTCTTAAAGGCTTCCATATCCTTGTTGCTCATTTTTTACTCTTGTATTAGAATTATGTTTGCATTGGTCAAAGAGAGTCTTCTTTTGACCAAATGCTATTTGCTAGGGGCATTTAAGCCCCTAACATTCCAAGATAGTAACCTCATGATGACTCAAGAAGGGGAGCCCCCTTCCTTGACCTCAACATCATAGTGAGCTTTTTTTGTCCTTCAACATCTTCTACAATGGCTCTAAGCTCTTACATTGATTTTCTCCCCCTTGATTTCCTCTTCCCATAATCTGGTTTTGATTTGCTAGATGATACTTGTTTGATCCTAAGTGTGTCTAAAGCTTGGTTCTCCTCCTGATCTTCCTCCATTTTAGTTGTTGCTTTTAATAGGAGTTTTTGTTTTATTGGTGTTATGGCTTCATTGAAGATGTCTTCTGCATCAAATTTTGAGTTGGGCTTAAAGACCTCCAATTCCCCAAACTCTCCATCGCCCATGGTTAATGCCAGAAGTACTTCATTTATGTCCTCATCTACTCTTGGGACTTCATACCCCAAATCTAGAATTGCTTTAGACTCACTCACCTGCCTCATGGTTGAGGCTTTGTGTGTTTCTTGGTCAATATCTTCTACAGTCACAAACTTGACATTGTCCTTCTCTTGAGTTTGAAGAGTTTGTTGGTTGTTGTTGATTTCACTTACCAAAGTATATGAACCCTGTAATCGGCCATTGATTCCTTGAAATATTGTGCCTTTCTTTGGATCTATCTTAGAGATTGATTCTTTTGCTTTCACTGATTCAAAGTGTTGTAAATCATTTGAGAGTCCCTCCGACCTCGAAAATCCTTGGTCCTATGCTCCAACCACAGTTTATGTTCTTGATGGTTCTATTTTTTGAGAAGGTCTCTTACCCAGTCAACCTTCATCAAGAGCTAGATCGATTGATTTTCCCGCACTAGCTGAGTAGCTGGCAAAAAATCCACTGCTCAGAGCTCATTTACCACCTTTTCTATCTACTATGACTTTCTGTATCCATTCCCCTTTCTCCACAAGGATCTCCAGTTTATCCAAGAATCTAAGCTCGGTGTTAAGATCCACTAACAACTTCACTGTGTCTGATTTCTTCAGAAAGAAGTCCTCCTCAAAACCGATGAAAGTACCTATGGCTTCCCCTATCTTGCTTGGTGTTTCTTCGCTCCAATATTCTACCGGTAGGTTGTCTAGGCTAACCCAGTGTGGGAAGGTTTTTGGCTTGTGCATTTTAGGGTTGAAGTTTGGGACCCAATCCATTTTATAGAAGTAAAATCCTATAAAAAATAAGGGTTCCCCATACAGAATGTTGTTTTTGATTCACTGCTCTAAACACTCTAAAAGAAAATAATCATCAACAAGGGGAATTTCTCTTACCCAGCCTTCGAAGTGCGTTGCAAACCACTCTTTGATGTCTTGTTTTGAGGCATCATTTCCCATCCATTTGAAAAATAAGCCCAACTCTTTGAGGAAATCACAATGCGACTGCATGTAACAACTTGAGATCTTCATAATTTTACTTCTTCTATCAAGCGACGAGAAGGGTTTTGCATCCTGACATTTCTTCTTTGGTATCTAGACCCATTTTCCACCATTGTTGCCACCACTTTTCCAGGGATTGAGATGGTGATAATATTTTTGAGAGACTCTTGCTCCGTTACTTTTGTCCTAGGAGTAATTTGGGGGATTTCCATTTCTCTTATTCCCTAACCAACCATTCTGTTGACCTAGGTGAAAATGAGGACACGAATCCTAATTTTTCCTTACACCCAGGTTGTGACCAGTATGTCTTCTACCTCCAGGTTTTTGATGCCCTTTTGGCTGCCTTCTTGGCATGGCATGAATTTGGTTGCCATTTCCCACCTTTCTTGCCTCTAATCACCATTGCTCCATTGCCCTCGATTTCCTATAGTATAATTCCTCACTTTCTGAGGGAGCCTTGGGGTTTGGTCTACCCATCGCCCTCTCTCAAACACCCATTGTGGGATATGTTGGGTGTTGCAACCTGGAATAGGGGTTTCACGTGGAGCTTCAAGAAGATCCTTCTCTACTACATCTGCCCAATCCTCATGATTCTACTTTGCTATGTCCTTTGCTTCATACATTTTTGAGTTGAATACACATTTTATAGCAAAATATTTATATAATATTATTAGATTGACAATTATTATAAGGTATACCTTTAAGAACTAATGGTTGAAAGAATGTGAATACTAAATATTGTTAGACTAACCATTATTATAAGGTATACCTTTAAGAACTAATGGTTGAAAGAATGTGGATACTAAATATTGAGAAGTAGGAGGATAGTTAGGAGTATGGTAGATAATCTTATTCTTTTTAGACACATTATAATATGATGTTCCAATAGGAGCACACACCAAAGGTGTAACAAATTGGTTCACATAACCTAATACAATAATGGGGCTATAAGGTGAGAATGATAAATTTTTGTTATAAACTTTTGAGAAAGGTCACTAGAGGAAAAATAATAACATCATCAACCAAACAATCTCTAGGGAAAGTGACAAACAATACCATGAAATTGTGTGATAAAGAATGAAAGAAAAATAATAAATACTATATGATAATAACTATTCTAATTCTTTACCCATCTAATGTATGCTTTGAAATGAAATATAAAACCTCCCAAGATAATTTCCACATAACCCAAATAGAGAAAATCATGCAAACAAGTATACAAAATCTATATATAAAAGAATAAACAATATATCATCAAAGATGACACAAGATATACCTTGGGAAAACTGTCAAGAGGGAAAAAAATCCAGCCTCCAAAAGCATCCATCACTCATGTATTATTCAACAATGAAATCATTACAATACATCTTTAGAGTCTCCATGAATATGTTTGAAACACAAGCTCTCTACAAGCATGTAACCGCACATCCCATGCCATACTTCAAACCTCAAAAATAAAAATAAAAGATGATTGGAACTCGTTAGCCAAAATGGCCAACTAGCCAACCTTCGACAACTACCTATGTGATTTATTTTATAGACACAAACTTGCACAAAACCACCAAGTGGTATTACATAAAACCATTTGACTAATACCATGAGCTTACAAAACTATTAACCCCCTTATTTACTTTTTGGTGCTAAATTTTTCCAATATTAAATAATTCCCCAATGTGTAATCCCACATTAAATATTTATCCCAATGTTTCATACAACACATAAAGTGGCCCCAAGGATACTAACCAATGTGATGCATGCATCCTTAGATCCCCTAGGTTCACCATAAATAATAAATATTACATTATAACATTATACAATGTGAAAACACACCTTTTTCTAACATTCTCCCACCTTTTGTATACATTGCATAAGGGGTAAACAAGTAAGTTAAAAAATCAACAATGAATTAATCCCTATAGCCACATATACCATTAAGGAATCAAAGTGATCCATGTGCTCCATCAAGATACCTGCAACAAGAAACAAGGTGACCACCATCTCAAGCATGAATGCTCTCATCCTCCATAATTATAATGCACAAAGATAAGAAGCCATCCAAAGAGATCCCACACTAGATGTCATAAAATAAACATAAGTCCTACCTCCAACTGATATCCCAAAACACACTCAATCCAAAGGTAACAAGTATGCATCTTTAGTTGTCAAGATATAATCACCATAGCTAAAATAACACCCATGAAAAATGCTAACACATCCAAATATCCATACCTCAAAGATATACATAGCATAACAAGTGTTCACATCATACCATCAACATATACAACCCATAGCATGCAATCACAAGCTCTAAGTACCAAACTTGTCAATGAAGAACATACACATCTAAGAACTCCCACTACATAGGTAATTTCAAATCTGAAAATAATAAAGGCATCCAAAGATCCACCAATAGTATCATGTAGAAGGTGTAACCAATATCATGTAGTACTAAGGAACATCCACAATGATATTACAAACTTGAAAACTAATATTTTGTAATACATCTCTCACCACTAGTCTCCATATCTCTCCCATGTTTTCACACTCAAAAAATGAAAGAGATAAAGGAACCTCCATGTCGCCACCAAAAAATAATGAACAACACTTGAACAAAAACATAGCGATCACCATAGCTCTACATAAACCTCAAATCCAATGTCATGTGAATACAAACATCCAAGAAGAAGAACAAGACCAAAGAGAGAACCCACAAATCAAAATATGTAGCATGTCCTATGCACACCTCTAAATCCTAATCTATGATAAATATGATATCCTCATTAGAACCCCAAAGAGAATAGCATTATCCATATCTAACCATGAACATGATGTATGCATCTCAAACCTAATGAAGATAAAACTAAATTCATTCTCAAACCAGGGGAATAATCCCAATAACATCTCTTAAACTCAACACTAATGAATGAACTCAAAATGCATAAGGAGATAAACATACCAACATTCCTCAAAATGAGCCCTCCATAACTGAATAAGATACATATCCATATGCATGAGAGTATACAAAGTATGAAACATCATACATTTAAAAATAATGATGGGCAATACCTCTTAGATGATAAACTACTGAGTAGACCAAGAGTGGGGAATGATAATGCTCCTCCATGATATCCAAGTCACCATAACTTATCTAAGAACAATATCCTTATAGTTCCATGTTGAACTCACATCCAACCAAGGTGTAAGCTCTTCAGACTTCCAGCTAAAACCTCATCAATGATTATCCATCTCAACACATGTCTCTAATCCTAAGAGATATACTTAACTCACCTATGTCTCCAAGTATCCATGAGAGCCTATAATCGATCAATCCATGCTAATACCCAAATTCAACATAGCAACATCATGAAACTTTTAGTAAAATTATCAATATACTCAATACCAAGAGAACCAACAAGATCAATGTCAAGGATCCAATAGTTGAATTAGGAACTCTCCATGACATTGTGATAGCACATCTCCTCAAAATGTCATATGCTCTAATGAAAATATCATGCTCCCAAGAGAACTTGTATCATGAAAAAACATTAATGTGCAATCAAGAGTACATCATGAAATAGTAACAAATCAATTCTATCAAACATAGATTGCATGCCAAATATGATAAGTCAAAACCAACATCCCAACCAAAGACTCCAAGAGTCCTTCATGGCACCAGTATTTCAACATCTAATAAGCACATGAAGATAACCACTCCTGTAATTAAAAATTGTTGTCAAATAGATTGCACCTGAACGCTTGAATGGTGAAATTCAGCAATTTGTTGAAACATGGGAACTATCTTCAGCCTATGGGTATTCCTATGGTGAAGATAGACCTCTAGATTCTAGGCAGGTTCCTATATGATTCTATGATTAATAACTTGAACTTGTTGGGAAAAGGGAGAAAGACTTAGTCTAAATGCAAAACTAGAAAACTTAACTATGGTGATGCACCGAAAGAATCTAATGTGCAGACTTAACTCACAAATGATTATCCACTACTTTTATCTGCACAACCTGATCTAATAGCTTAATCACCTAAATTCTTTAAACATAGGCTTTGATTAAAAACAATCTTTGAAGGAAAACATGGTTTTCACAACTAAACTGTTAATCATTAACATGTACAATGTTTAACCAGTGAATTTAAACTAAGATGCATACAAAAATCTATGAAGGAGACATAAATATTAAAGGTCTTAAAACTGATAACACAGTAATTCTTCGATCAAATCCTACATAGCAATGATGCTTGAAATCTTTAAGGCAAACTTTGAAATATTGGAAATTAAAGGAGTCTTCTTCAAATCATACACTAATTAACCTGTAAAACTGTTGCATAATATTATTAAAATCAGAAAAGCTGAGTTACATGATAATTCACTTTGTAGAATGCAAAGGATGAAAAATAAGAACTAGAGGAAAAATGACTAAGTTTCCTCAATATATACAAAAAGGCATGCACAAATCAGCCAACAATAGAACTGGAAAGAGAACGGAAGAAGAGCCTCATTACTTGCATGATTTGAATAACTCAAACTTGAACTCCACTTGTGCATGAGTGAATTTTTTTTAATAGTATTTTCAACATTCCACTCTCCATGCACAATCTAAAGATAACACTTGTGTAACATCGACTTAATGTTTCTATTAGTACTTAACCCCCTTTAAATAATAGTTATTTAAAAAAAAAATATTAAAACAATTAATAATTGTTTTAATAAAGCTTGAAAAACTTTACAATGAAATAGAAGGGAAAAATACTAAACATAAGAAAATTTAGCATTCCAAGCTCATGTTTGCTAATTATAGGTAAAGAAGACTCCAATTCTTCTCACATGGCTACGCACTCCTCATGCAATCTATGCATATCATATATTATATGATGAAATATATAGTTTTCCTCAAATATTATTTCGTTCGCTTCATCATAGTGTTTGATTTTTAATTGACTTAGAAGTCAATATACATCATTCATAAAGAAATGATGAGGGGAAGAACAAAAAGAAATCTAAAACAAGCAAACCCTAATCATATCACTTTTCTCTTTGTTTGCTCTGCTGGGCTGTGCCACCATGGTGAGAGGAAAAAACCTGCAAATCTTTGGAGACTTCTATGGTTTCTATCTGTGCAGGTCAATTCACCATCTGTGGATGAAGTAGAGAAGGTGAAAATATTTTTTGAAAGCCATTATATGGCATTTTTCCATTGTTTCTGAGTATTATCATAACTCTTAAGGCTGCAGGTATGCACTTATCTGATATACTTGTTGCACCTGTGCTTCTCAATGCCGATTCTTCACTAGGCCGCCATGAGAGTGCCATGAGAATGAGGTCTGGAAAGCTCGAACCCATGATATTTGTCATCATTTCTGCTTTATACTAGTCGATCTCCTTTAACCAATATCTGGTGAGTATTTTGTGACTGGCTTTCCTTTGTGTTGAAGATAAAACTTGGCCTCAAGGTCGCGGTTGTACATGAAATTTATGCATTCTCTTGGTTTTATTGATAGAAACTCCTCTAGGCTGTTCCATACCATCTTTTATGCATTTTTCTTTGGTTCCTATCCACTTTGGCTGCCACGTTGATAGTATCTGAAGCTCGAACCTACTGTGGGTTGTCTGAATTTCCCTCACCTTTGAAATGGGTAAGCTTTGTGTTTGATTTTTTCATTACAATAAAATCTTTATTCAAGCTTTTCTCTCTAAACATTCTGGCTTCATTCTGAACACATCTTCATGGCTTACACAATCACGGCTGTAGCTTGATGTATATTTCCTCATGTATTTACCTTTTATTTCTGGGGAAAGATGCTTAAGAAATTGGAACAGGAAATGGTTCTTTATTTTATTAGTTGAATGATGTCACCATTGAAGATTCTTGGGCTTCGAGTTTTTCCATTCTTTGCTGCTTTTCTTCCGTGAATACCTTGTTATTTATTTCTATTCCTTGACTTTCTGAAGAAAGAAAAAAAGAAGAAAAAAGCAAGTTGGCTTCTATGGCTTATCGATTTTCCCTGTGGTAAAAGGCTCGGCCTGTCACTTGATGGTCACCATGAAGATTTATTTTCATTTTGAGAACAAACTCATTAAGGGTTTGAAACCCTTATCTCCTCAAAAGCTTGGTTCTATGTTCTTTGTAAACCTTGTCCCAAGTGATTTCCCTGCCATGGGTTTTAAAGGCTGCATCTGGAAACTCATGATCTTGAAATGTTGTAGGTACTCCTCTTTATTTCTTGCATCTGATAGAAGCAACAGGTGTATTTTTCTTGGTTCTTGTCCTCCCCATATCTGTCTTCATTCCTCATCACACGATCAGACTGTAGAATGCACACAAAAACCCTCAAAATCTTTGAATTAATACACTTTGGAGTATTGATGGAAATAGTTCAGTGGTTATTTGTAATGTTGTCTTTGAAACTTCATAAGATCTTTGCTTTCCAACCAGTTATTGTCGAGGGCTTCTAAAATCCTTTACAAGCCATTTGATTTCAAGTTTTGTCTCTCTAAAATAGATAAAGTGAAAACCCTCTATTTTGCATTATGTCTTTTTGTTGTGAGGGTATTTCTATTTATTTCTGCAGAAATGAAGATTTTTCTGTTGAACAAACTTAATGGTTGCAAACTTCTATTTGTTCTCAAAATGACTTTTCATTTGTCTGACATCCCTTGCTCTCATTGTCCTTTCATTGACTGTTGTAGGAATTGAACAACTAAACATTCCCTTGCTTTTGTTTAATAGGGTGACATGTATAAATAATAAGAGTCTCCAAGGAATGTGTTCTAATAACTATCCTTCCTACCATTTTACTTCCCTCTCATAGTATTCTTATCAGTGCTTTTGGGTCTGCCCACTGTGTTAACCATAATTTCAAAGCTCCCTACTTATAGACCGTGTTGATAGTATTATGATTGGCAAAATAATGCTATTAATCTGATACATCCAGTTCTCTGTCTAAAAGATCAAGCCTTATTCTCTTGAAAACTATTGCTTTCTCTTCACTTACGTGATGCTCTTTAAATAATCATCGTTCCTCGTATAATCAATTCCAAAACTCCATGAAATAACTTGATGCTTGATATTATGTTTATGTTTCCCTTCAGTATAAAGAGGCTCTATACTTCATTTAAATATATTGTGAAAAATGTAAACCAGAGCTGAAATAGGATATTAATGAAATTGATGAGATCTTTACATGTTTTGATCATTCCTTAATCATGATGAGCAATATTATGCTTGCTCAAACTGTTTTTTCAATCTCTTTGAAATAAGGCTGCTCTTTAATTATCTTCTTAGTTTCAACAACTCTCTTAATGACTGTTTTGACATTTGTAAAGACTCTTATATGTAACTCGAGAATGTGTCCTCTTTGATATGCTGGGCTCAACCCTTGTGGGAGCTCGTTTTACTGCACATATCTGATGAAACGATCACGAACATAAAAACCCTATTCTTGCACAATGAACAAACGTGTTAGCAAAATAAAGGAAGTTGAAAGCCTCCTCTCGAGTTTTATGCCTTTGAACAATGAAATCATCTGATGGATGCCTGATCAAGTTTATGCTATATTTATGTTTATAATGTAGGCATATGGTATGATTGATTCTCATTGCTCTAACCCTACTTCTATCATACTTGCAGGTGCATTTAGAGCTTGGAGCTGGATCGATTCAGAGTCACAATTGAAGGCTTCAACTTGTCAACGATTCGTTATTCCAGGCAATGACGAATCACTTTCTACCTTATACCTTCTTTATTTTCAGTTGTATAGTTTACTTTCCTTCATGCACCCATTATTTGATTATGAAGATCAAATGAAGTTACTCCCATGACTTGTGTGGGACTTTGGTTTGTACATCATGAACAAAGCAACAAACATTATGCAATCTTATGATATTATTTTGAAATGTTCTTACATAATATTACTGAAATTCACTTGTAATGAAACATTACACAATAATGAGTACTTAGCAGAAAATTTTGATCATCTTATGTACCTTTTGGATTGAATTTGCAATTCAGCTCTACCTGTTTGAGCTGGTAGTGAAAAATAGGTAACAAATTGGCGACTTCTACAGAGTGTTTGCCTGCTAAACACCATAGACCAGTTATGTAGCTTATCCATTGGGCATGGAGTCCATTCTTGCTCTTCCTTGAATCAGAAAAACTCTGTAACTTAGCTTCAAAACCATCAAACTGAAAGAAACTACTGCAACTCTGTTTATGACAAAATCTGAAAGCCCGTGTAGTGACTGCACTTTATTGAAAGAAAAACAATACTAAATGAAAACTAGCGTGCCATGAGGCACTTATTGAAAGAATAATTGAAACTAAAAAATATACTACTATGTACAACGACAACTAAATGCTTAATAAAACTGCTTGAGATGAATCCCGTTAACGGGGATTGGCAACACCTCACCATCTAGCCTCAAGAGCTGAAAAGAGTTATGTTCTTTCTTTGCTGCGATAATATATGGGCCATCCCACATGGAATCAAACTTGGTATGTTTGTCGGGTCTGCTCTTTAACTCATCCCATTTGAAAACTAAGTCACCCTCATTCAAGACTCTTGCTATTGCTTTCCTGTCAAATGTCTTCTTCATTTGAGAATGATGAATCTGAAGCTTCCTAAAAGCTTCTTTACTAGTTTCTTCCAACTCTGTTAATTTAGCAAGTCCGACTTGCATTGCTGCTCTTCAAGTAACTCCAGCTCTCTTATGTAGCTCAAAGTTGGTAACTTTATTGAAATAGGAAGCTTGGCCTCTTTGCCATAAACCAAAACATAAGGTGAAAAACCTGTTGATCATTTTGGTGTAACTCTATCAGCCCAAAGGGCTAATTTAATTTTATCATGCCATGACCTCTGATTATCTTTAATTGTCTTTTTAATGATCTTAATCATATTCTTATTTGTTGATTATGTCTTTCCATTACCCTGGGGGTAATAATTGGACAAAGTATTCAGATAAATGTTATTATTTACTGACCAATCTAAAAATTTTAAGCCAGTAAAGGCTAAAGCATTATCTGAAATGATAGATTCAAGTGTACCAAACCTGGAAACTATGTCCTGATAAAATTTTAAAACTAATGTTTCATTTGCATCTCTTAGAGCAACTGCTTCTGTCCATTTCGTGAAGTAATCTGTTGCTGTCAAGATCCATTGGTGCCCTACACTTGATGGTGGGTTAATTTGACCGATGAAGTCAAGTCCCCACTTTCCAAATTGTTGCTCAACCTGAATTGGATTCAGGGGTAGGGCTGCTAACTTCTGTTTTCCTGCAAACAAGGAACATTTAGCACATTTTTTGACATAAGCATTTTTTAAAAGACCTGGCCAATAGTACCCTTCTTTCATAATTTTTAGAGTTGTAGTACGGGGTGCAAAGTGACCTCCAACAGGTCCATCATTGAATTCTTCCAAAATTCTTTCAGTCTGAAGAATACTCCATTGAAATATTTTTTATACAAAACACCGTCTATTACTGCATATGGAATTGCTTGTAATCTATAATACCTTCATTTAGACTTATCCATACCTTCTGGGCAATCTCTAGTATGCAAGTAATGAATCATTTGATGAATCCAATCAGCTAGAATAGCTGGAACAATAGGTTCTTCTTCATTATTCAGAATTGTAGTGACTTCTTCATTGTTGTTCCGTTCTTTTTCTGCAAGTTGTTCGCACAGACCCCTACCTCGAACAAGCTTGGTAACCTTTATATTGATGTCGTACTCCATGAATTTGGTTATCCAACTTGCTCACTTGTCATTATTGTCTTTATTTAGCAGAAATTCTTTAACTGTTGGGTGAGCTATGAACAGATGTATTTTATTATTAGACAACATATGTCTAAACTTTTTAAGACTCCTTACTATAGAAAGCACGTGTTTCTCAACAAATGAATATCTCGTTTCATAATCATGCAAAATTTGACTAAAAAATGCAATGGGTTGTTCAAGTCCTTGATCATTTTGCTGACATAACATGGCAAAAATTGTATCAACACTATCAAACGCGTAGAGTATAAAATCTTTATCAAAGTTTTGATTTATTACTGTCAGGGTTGCTACAAGTGCCTCCTTAATATGTTCAAAGCTGTTCTTACCTTCCTTTGTCTAGCTGAACTAGATATTCTTCTTTAGCATGGTTGTGAGAGGCTACAACAATGCTGCAATGTTAGGAACAAATCTCCTAACAAAGTTTATCCTTCCTAAAAAGCTCTGCAAACCTTTTTTGTGAGCAGGAAGTGGTAAAGACAAAATGGCTGCAATGCATTTTGGGTCAATAGAAATACCATCTTTAGAAACAATGTAACCCAGAAGCTTACCTTCGTGAACAAAAAAAATACTTTTCTTTGGATTCAAAGAAACTCCATATTCTCTGCATCTTTCAAAAATCTGTCTAAGATGACCAAAATGTTCATTAGCATTTCATGAGAAAACAGTGATATCATCTAAGTATACAAGAAAAAACTTGTTTATTAAACCTTGGAGAGCCATATCCATTGCTCTCTGAAAGGTTGCTCCTGTGTTTGATAGTCCAAACGACATTTTTCTGTAAGCCATAGTACCCCACTTGGTGGTAAAGGCTGTCTTGTACTGGTCTTCTTCTTTAACCAATATCTAGTTATAACCTAAGTATCCATCCAGTAATGAGAACCTTTCTAATCCTGAAATAACCTGTAGTATTTGCTCCATTGAAGGCAGTGAATAGTGATCTTTAAGTGAAGCTCTGTTTAGATCACAAAAATCAACGCACAATCTTATCTCTTCGTTCTTCTTTCTGACGGGCACCAGATTTGATACCCAAGAGGTGTGCTTGATTGGAAAAATAATACTACCCTCAATCAACTTGTTCAATTATGTTTTCATCAGATGTTCTAGTTTCGGATTCAGGGGCCTTTGCTTCTGTCTGACTGGTTTTGCGTTGGGTTCCAGCTCAATGGTGTGTTGAGCTAACTCAGGGTTAAAACCCTTCAGATCACCATATTCCCAAGCGAAAATGTCATTGAATTCTTGACAAAGTAAGACAAAGGCTTGTTGTTCCTCCTTTGTACAAACTTTACCAAGTTTGAGGAGCCTGTCTTTGAATATTTCAATTGGTTCATAATGTTCTTGCTTCACTGTGATGTTGGATTTATCTCTTCTAACCTGAT
Source organism: Sequoiadendron giganteum (assembly GCA_007115665.2). Taxonomy (NCBI): domain Eukaryota; kingdom Viridiplantae; phylum Streptophyta; class Pinopsida; order Cupressales; family Cupressaceae; genus Sequoiadendron; species Sequoiadendron giganteum. Next base: position 532,006,467 of record CM021108.1, read on the forward strand.
CATTAGTGTTGAAGATGGATTCAAGAGTCACCAAACCTTTTGGTAGTTTGTTAGACTTTAATTGCATGATCTAATCACCATATTGCTGATCAAACTTGCATTGATTTCCAGCAAAAAATTCTGCTTCTTCCATTAGAAAGTGAATTATCTGTTCATCACTGTCAAAAATCTACCAACTTACATTATTATCAGGTACCGAAGGTCTGACAACTACCTTCACATATTGCTCACTTGCACGTTATGAATTTCAGTTGGGATGTCAAACTATGATCCCATGGCAGCAAGTTTATCAACTTGCTTATTTTGATTTCTGGGTACTGATTGTAGATTAAATGCATCAAATTCTTCTATTAAGTCCCAAACACAGTGCTTATACAATTTTAGCAAATCATTTTTTGTTAAATTCATATTTCTAACCTGATTTTCTATTAACTCGGAGTCACCAAACACCTGTAAACATTTGATTTTCCTTTTTTTGGCCCACTCTAAACCATGTATCAATGCTTCGTACTCAACAACATTATTAGAAAAACTAAAAGAAAATCTAAAAGCTAAGTAATAACTGTCTCCTTCAGGTGATATGAGCACTGCTCCTCCACTAGCACCTATTTTACTCCTAGATCCATCAAAGTACAGCTTCCAAAGCTGATCAATTTGTTGTTCCGATTGTTTTTCCTCCTTGAACAAATTTGGAATAGTAACATCAGGCTCCTGAATCATATAAATTCCCAAACCTACTTCGTCCATGAGACTGAATAGGTCAACCTCGTGATTCTGGACTGCCCACTCATCTAAATTAATATCATGTATGCCTTCTATAGGCATAGTGGGGTCGGGGGTCATGGATTGATCCTCCTGATCATGGAAAGCCAGGTTTACATTTATAAGATTTGGCACATAGGGCTCAATATGGTTTTTAGCCTGTGGTTCTGACTTAATTGTGACTCTAGTACCATATTTGGTTCTGAAAAACATGTGTGACCAGTCTAATGACAGATAACCACCTATTTTTTCAGTGAAATCTCTAGGCAGGCAAACGACAAAATAAGGTGGGAGATCAATAACATAAATGTCCTATGGTATTTGAAAGTTTGGATAGGCATGCAATGTAAGAGGCAAATTTTTGATAACTCCTACAAACTTAATGGCTGTGCCATCCAATTGAACTACCCCTTTTGAAAATGGTTCATACTCAAGTCCTAACTTTTCTACCAGCTGTTTAGGCATAACTGAGCTGCTTGCTCCTGAATCTATCATGCAATTATGCACTATGCTATTACCAATTATCAGACTAACATAAAAGGGTGGTGGTTTTACCTCTTGAGTTGGCTGCCCCTTTTTTTTGTTTGAACTGTTTGCAAGAACTCTTGGTTGTTCTTTAGTTGTTTCGTCAGAAATAGATATCTTAGCCAAAGCTTCCTACAGACCTTCTTTCTGCCCAGGTAGGAGTAATACATCCAACATGGTGATGTTAATAGTTTCCTTTTTCATATGATCTACAATATTAAAAGTTGGAGAACTAACCTTGTGTTGGGTTTTAGGAACAACAGTCTCCTTCTGCACTAGAACCGATTGAGTTCTCGACTATTCTTTAACTAGTTCAGCTGGTTTTTGTTGTTCTTTAATAGCTCAAGTTGTTTTCTTGGTAAAATCTGGACATTTTGTGAAGAGGAGGGTAGTGACTGCTCTTTATCAGCTGTTGGAACTTGATTTTTTTGGTGAACAGTTTGCTGGTTACCTTTATCAGCTTGTTGTTTGTCACTTTCTGGCTATTATTTGTCAGAAATAGCTTGACGTCTCAAGTTTGTTGCTATTTTCTTGGATCTTGTATTTGCTGCAATAGAAGTAGCTAACTGATTTTGACCTTGTATCCGATTTACCCTGTAGAATTCGTTGCCTTGCCAGTTCATCATGGCAACATCCATATCAGTTTGTTGTGTTTGATCATTCTAATCATTGCTATCTTTTGTTGTACTTTTCGAAGTTGCATAATTGCTCTATACCATTAGGGCCTGATTGATCATTCCATTCATGCACGTGGCTTGATTATGGGGCTAATTGCATGGGTAACACCATACATAGTCTTGTGCCAAGTTATTCTGAAAAGGTACGAGCTCCTTAGAGGAGTTGGCAACATTCTGATTCTGATTGTATGGTGGCCTAGGATTGAAACTTCTTCATTGTCCTTGATTATCTGCCTGATAGGGTGGTCTATTAGGCTGAAAAGGTGCTTGGTAAGGCCTAAAATTTTGGTTTTGTTGCCTCTTAAGACCGACTAAATCATTGCTGACTGTCTACAATAATTTTTCCATCTCTTGCTGATTACCCTTAAGCTCTTGGAAGTCTGATTGTGCTGGAAATGCACCATTTTGAACAATTGGATGATAGCCTAATGTTGGTTCTACTGGAATTGAGGTAATAGGTGGCAGATTAATTGGCATCATAGGATGAATATCTGGAAAAATTGGCATAGGTGGTCTTGGTGCAATTTTACCAACCTGTATAAGGCTATTTTCCGCTCTAATAGCGATGCCATAGGCTGCTGGTAATGTTAATCCACCCATTGATTGTATCATTAAAGTAATGTCACTATTTAATCATCTAAGGTAATACAAAGAAACATGATCGAGAGTAGGCCTTACCGTTACTGGAATCCTATTCTAGGTCCTTTGAAACCTAAAATTAAAGTCCATCATTTGTTCTTGTGGTGCTCTCTTTATAGTCATCATCTGCTCGACTAGAAATAGATGATCAGACTTATTAGAAAATTGTTTTCTCAACTTATCTCTTAAATCATCCCATGTCGTGATAGTATTAACCGGTAAGCCGTGAAACCATTGAAGTGCTTTACCCTTGAATGATGTTGCTAACAACCTCAACACCACATTCCCCTGAGTCATGTGATGAACTCCACACAGTGTAGCCATATCTTTGATATGCTCTATTGGCATAGTCTACTCTTCACCAGTGAAAAAGGGCAGACTCTTAAGTGCTGCAACTGGTATATCATCATGCTGAGCTAGATTCAATGGGCTGCCCCCATTGAATGGTACAAATGCATACGCTTTGGCCATTGGAGTTGCTGGTATTCTGAAATTTGCAGCTTGTAAAATTGGAATAGGTGAAACCGATGTTCTATAACTTGGTGAAGCTGAATGTGAACCTGGTTTCCTTATTGACGATCTGCCTCTCCTTCTTGATGTGTATAGTAATGGTTCTGTTTTGAAGACTGGAGAAACTGATAGGTGTTCTCTTGGTTGTCCTTCCTCTTCTTTTTAGTGAAGATAGCTGTAGATATTCAAACGGAGAAGAAATTATTCTCGTTTGAATATTTCTCATAAGCTGTTTGCCACTGATCTACTTTGAAACTTGAGAACGGAGTCACCAAGTATATGAAATTTATCCTCTGAAAGGTTGAAGTACTGCTATATGTACCAAAAAAACATTTTAAAATTGTTAAAATAATGCTCTGAATTGTGATTCAAGGTCCCATCGGGCGTGCCAAAAACTGTTGTCAATTAGATTGCACCTGAACGCTTGAATGGTGAAATTCAACAATCTGTTGAAACATGGGAACTATCTTCAGGCTGTGGGTATTCCTATGGCAAAGATAGACCTCCAGATTCTGGATTGGTTCCTATATGATTCTATGATTAATAACTTGAACTTGTTGGGAAAAGGGAGAAAGACTTAGTCTAAATGCAAAACTAGAAAAAATAACTATGGTGATGCACCGAAAGAATCTAATTTGCAGAATTAACTCACAAATGATTATCCACTACTTTTATCTACACAACCTGATCTAATAGCTTAATCACCTAAATGCTTTAAACATAGGCTTTGATTAAAAACAATCTTTGAAGGAAAACATGGTTTTCACAACTAAACTGTTAATCATTAACATGTACAATGTTTAACCATTGAATTTAAACTAAGATGCATACAAAAATCTATGAAGGAGACATAAATATTAAAGGTCTCAAAATTGATAACATAGTAATTCTTTGATCAAATCCTACATAGCAATGATGCTTGAAATCTTGAAGGAAAACTTTGAAATGTTGGAAATTAAAGGAGTCTTCTTCAAATCATACACTAATTAACCTGTAAAATTGTTGCATAATATTATTAAAATCAGAAAAGATGAGTTACATGATAATTCACTTTGCAGAATGCAAAGGATGAAAAACAAGAACTAGAGGAAAAATGACTAAGTTTCCTCAATATATACAAAAAGGCATGCACAAAGCAGCCAACAATAGAACTGAAAAGAGAACTAAAGAAGAGCCTCATTACTTGCATGATTTGAATAACTCAAACTTTAACTCCACTTGTGCATGAGCAAATTTTTTCTATTAGTATTTTCAACATTCCACTCTCCATGCACAATCTAAATATAGCACTTGTGTAACATCGACTTAATGTTTCTATTAGTACTTAAACCCCCTTTAAATAATAGTTATTTAAAAAAAAAAAATTAAAACAATTAATAATTATTTTAATAAAGCTTGAAAAACCTTACAATGAAATAGAAGGGAAAAATACTAAACATAAGAAAATTTAGCATTCCAAGCTCATGTTTGCTAATTATAGGTAAAGAAGACTCCATGTCTTCTCACATGGTTGTGCACTCCTCATGCAATCTATGCATATCATATATTATATGATGAAATATATAGTTTTTCTCAAATATTATTTTGGCCCCTTCATCATAGTGTTTGATTTTTAATTGACTTAGAAGTCAATATTCATTGTTCAAAAAGAAATGATGAGGGGAAGAACAAAAAGAAACCTAAAACAAGAAAACCCTAATCATATCACTTTGCTCTATGTTTACTCTGCTGGGTTGCACCGCCATGGTGAGAGGAAAAAACTTGAAAATCTTTGGAGACTTCTATGGTTTCTATATGTGTAATTCGATTAACCATCTGTGCATGAAGGAGAGAAGGGTGAAAATCTTTTTTGAAAGCCATTATCTGGCATTTTTCCATTGTTTATGAGTATTATCATAGCTCTTAAGGCTGCGGGTATGCACTTATCTGATATACTTGTTGCACATGTGCTTCTCGATGCCTATTCTTCACTGGGCCGCCATGAGAGTGCCATGAGAATGAGGTTTGGAAAGCTCAAACCAGCAATTTTTGTCATCATTTCTACTTTATACTAGTCGATCTCCTTTAACCAATATCTGGTGAGTATTTTGTGACTGGATTTCCTTTGTGTTGAAGATAAAACTTGGCCTCAAGGCCACAACTGTACATGAAATTTATGAATTCTCTTGGTTTTATTGGTAGAAACTCCTCTAGGCCGTGCCATACCATATTTTATGCATTTGTCTTTGGTTCTTGTCCATTCTGGCTACCACATTGATAGTATCTGAAGCTTGAACCTATTGTGGGTTGTCTGTATTTCTCCCACCTTTGAAATGGGTAAGCTTTGTGTTTGATTTTTTCATTACAATAAAAGCTTTATTCAAGCTTTTCTCTCTAAACGTTCTGGCTTCATTCTAAACACATCTTCATGGATTACACAATCGCGGCTGTAGCTTGAGGTATATTTCTTCATGTATTTACCTTTTATTTCTGGGGAAAGATGCTTAAGAAATTGGAACAGGAAATGGTTTTTTATTTTATTAGTTGAATGATGTCTCCATTGAAGATTCTTGGGCTTCGAGTTTTTCCATTCTTTGTTTCTTTTCTTCTATGAATACCTTGTTATTCATTTCTATTCCTTGGATTTCTAAAGAAAGAAAATTGAAGAAAAAAGCAGGTTGGCTTTTGTGGCTTATCGATTTTTCCTGTGGTAAAAGGCTTGGCCTTTCACTTGATGGTTGCCATGAAGATTTATTTTCCTTTTGAGAACAAACTCATTAAGGGTTTGAAACCCTTATCTCCTCAAAAGCTTGGTTCTATGTTCTTTGTAAACCTTGTTCCAAGTGATTTCCCTGCCATGGGTTTTAATGGTTGCGTCTAGAAACTCATGATCTTGAAATGTTGTAGGTAGTCCTCTTTATTTCTTGCATCTGATAGAAGCAGTGGGTGTATTTTTCTTCGTTCCTCATCACATGATCAGACTGTAGAATGCACACACAAACCCTGAAAATCTTTGAATTAATGCACTCTGGAGTACTGATGGAAATAGTTTAGTGGTTATTTGTAATGTTTTCTTTGAAACTTCATAATCTCTTTGCTTTCCAACCAGTTGTTGTCGAGGGCTTCTAAAATCCTGTACAAGCTATTTGATTTGAAGTTTTTTCTCTCTAAAATAAATAAAGTGAAAACCCTCTATTTTGTATTATCTCTTTTTGCTACGAGGGTATTTCTCTTTATTTCTGCAGAAATGAAGATTTTTCTGTTGAACAAACTTAATGGTTGCAGACTTCTATTTGTTCTCAAAATGACTTTTCATTTGTCCGACATCCATTGCTCTCATTGTCCTTTCATTGACTGTTGTAGGAATTGAACAAATGAACATTCCCTTGCTTTTATTTAATAGGGTGACATGTATAAAATAATAAGAGTCTCCAAGGAATGTGTTCTGATAACTCTCCTTCCTACCATTTTACTTCCCTCTCATAGTATTCTTATCAGTGCTTTTGGGTTTGCCCACTGTGTTAACCATAATTTCAAAGCTCCCTGCTTATAGACCGTGTTGATAGTATTATGACTGGAAAAAGAATGCTATTAATCTGATACATCCAGTTATCTGTCTAAAAGATCAAGCCTTATTCTCTTGAAAACTATTGCTTTCTCTTCACTTGTGTGATGCTCTTTAAATAATCATTGTTCCTTGTATAATCAATTCCAAAACTCCATGAAATAGCTTGATGCTTGATATTCTGTTTTTGTTTCCCTTCAGTATAAAGAGGCTCTATACTTCATTTAAATATAATGTGAAAAATGTAAAGCAGAGCTGAAAAAGGATATTAATGAAATTGATGAGTTCTTTACATGTTTTGATCATTCCTTAATCATGATGAGCAATATTATGCTTGCTCAAACTGTTTTTTCAATCTCTTTGAAATAAGGCTGCTCTTTAATTATCTTCTTAGTTTCAACAACTCTCTTAATGACTATTATGACATTGTTAAAGACTCTTATATGTAACTCGAGAGTGTGTCCTCTTTGATATTCTGGGCTCAACCCTTGTGGGAGCCCGTTTTACTCCACATATATGATGAAACGATCATGAACATAAGAACCCTATTCCTGCACAGTGAACAAATGTGTTAGCAAAATAAAAGAAGCTAAAAGCCTCCTCTCGAGTTTTATGCCTTTGAACAATGAAATCATTTGATGGATGCCTGATCAAGTTTACGCTATATTTCTGTTGATAAAATAGGCATATGGTATGATTTGATTCTCATTTCTCTAACCCTACTTCTATCATACTTGTAGGTGCATTCATAGCTTGGAGCTGGATCGATTCAGAGTCACAACTGAAGGCTTCAACTTGTCAATGATTTGTCATTCCAGGCAATGACGAATCACTTTCTACCTTATACCTTCTTTATTTTCAGTTGTATAGTTTACTTTCCTTCATGCACCCATTATTTGATTATGAAGATCAAATGAAGTTACTCCCATAGCTTGTGTGGGACTTTGGTTTGTACATCATGAATAAAGCAACAAACATTATGCAATCTTATGATATTATTTTGAAATATTATTGCATAATATTACTAAAATTCACTTGTAATGAAACATTGCACAATAATGAGTACTTAGCAAAAAAAATTGATCATCTCATGTACCTTTTGGCTTGAATTTGCAATTTAGCTCTACTTGTTTGAGCTAGTAGTGAAAAATAGGTAACAAAACCAAAGATTTCAATAAAATCTCACTATAGATGAAACAAGATCCAAGAGCTCCTCTATGAGACCAACAACCACTGCAAAAGATCATCGACCATTGAATGGTGAATCTACACCACTACCAAAAGTTCCCAATAAATCATGATACCAAGCTATCCATGGAATTATAACAACCATATCCTAAATGAAGATCCTTCATAGGCCAAATGCAATCAAAGAACTCAACACCAAGAACTTGCAAAGGGAAGAGTAAAACTATGATCTTCAAAACCAAGAAGATACAACACTACCAAACCATCACTATCACTAGCTCCCACTAAAACATGTAATCGAGATATCCATGACATCATGAGAAAAATATCCTCAATTAATATCAACCAAAGGCCCTCACACAATCAAAGAAATCAACTACAACATCAAGAGCTCCCAGAAGGAAAATTAAAACCATGATCCTCAAACCAAGAAGATACATTGCCATAAATTAACTAGAATCAATCCAACACCACCAAAAAATGCACCTGCATAAACAATCATGTCATGTCAAAGTCAAAAAGGCACAAGGACCATCCATGACACCATAATCACCACAAAATGTACTAGCATTAAAATACCACTATGTCACACATGTTTGCATCACATAATCAACAAAAATAGGTCCCACATCATGGTTGTACCTAGTAATACTATCTCTCCACCTCAACATGAAAAAAAATAAAAAATAAGTAACTAAATCAAGCCATAAATTTGAATCTATAACAACAGTAAAGCATATATGGGTATAAACAACCCAAATTCAAGTCATATATGCAAATTGTAAGTATAAACAACCTACAATACTATACAACTCATATATCCAACAATACAACATACAAAATCAACAATATACTAATAACCATGTAAAATAAGGATAATCAAAGATGTACATGTGAGTATACAATGAATCAAACACCAAATAAATAAGATTCAATTTTTCATAAGCTCACAAAATCACCATAGTCAACAAGACCCCATAAAAATTAGATGAAAATAATAAAAAATAAATCATGCCAAAACATCTCCAAACCTGATCCATTATGTAGTGCTCTGAACAGGATTTTCATCAACTATAAGAAGTCCAAAATACAACTTCGTATGGACAAGTTAAGACCTATCTGAGTTTAAAAAGAATATCCGACTTCCAATAAGCATTTATTTGTCAAAATAATATATATTTTTTAAAACCATTTATACCATAGCATAGTACTCGGGTCCACCTTTCCAATAACTATAAGATTTCGAAAAACTAACACTCGAGATGAAAGTTATGCCTCCTGGAAAAAATCTGCCCAATTTGACTTATAAAGGTGACTATATAGTGGCCAGTTGATGACCCCTAGGTGGTGTGCCAATGGCACTAGGGAGAAGGACCTAGTAAAGAAGTATAATTAGGTTTATTTTTAAAAAAATGTAAAAACTACTAGATATTTTTAATAAAGCCCTCAGGGGGCTTGCTTGTGGGCTCCAATTCCCCACATGATTATGGGTCAAGGGTTGGGTCAGTGCTTGGCCTTTCCAATGATGACACCATCGCCCATTTGTGGGCTGATAGCCCCATTGTGCTTGTAGGGTGTCAGTACCCTATAGTATGTGGGGTTCTATCTTGTACAATGGGTATTGGGGGTCTAGAGAGCCGCATCCCCCCTCCCTTTACCCCTCCACCCAATTATTTATTTATTTAAATCAAAATAATTTTTTGTAGTGATACAAATATTTTTTATTGATGCCTTCTAGATACATTGTACAATCGTATAACGAAGGTAGGGGCAATTTTTTTAGTAACCAAAATTTTATGTCAATCTTCATCTCTTAGGCTTCTTGGATCCAATGGTGAGGTATGTTTTGTCCTAAGGGGTCATCTAAAACATTGCCCATAGAAAACCCTCATGGTGAACACTAGGAAGAAACCCTTTTTCCAACAAATATTCATAAACCTAGATCTACAAAAAATAACCACAAATTTACAACCTCAAAGCCCCAAATTTACAAAAATAACCTACACAAAACCCTCATACCTTGCAATATCTTTATTATTTTCATGCAAAGCTCTAGATTCAACTATGCAGTAGATCTACTCCAACAAGGGCTATATAAACCAAAACCATGGCTTTGATAGCGATGAAAGGAAATATGCAGCCTCCCAAGACAATTTCCACATAACCCAAATAGAGAAAATCATGCAAACAAGTACTCATAATCCATATGTAAAAGAATAGACAACATAGCATCAAATATGACACAAGTTATACCTTAGGAAAACCCTTAAAAGGGAAAAACCCAACCTCCAAAATCATCTATCACCCATGTATTATTTAACAATGAAATTATTACAATACATCTTCAAAAATCTCCATGAATACCTTTGAAACACAAGCTCTCTACAAGCACTCCATGTGAACATTCATGTAACTTAACATCCCATGTCATGCTTCAAACCTCAAAAATACAAATAATATATTCTCTCAAACCCTTAGCCAAAACCACCAACTAGCCAACCTTAGACAACTACACATGTGCTTGCTTTTTAGATATAAGCTTGCACAAAACCACCAAGTGATATTACATAAAACCATGTGACTAATACCATGAGCTTACAAAACTATTAACTCTCACATTTAATTTTTGGTACTAAGTCTTCCTAATATTAGATATTTTCCTAATGTGTAACCCCACATTATATATTTATCCTAGTGTTATGTACAATGTACATAAAGTGACCCTAAGAATGCTAACCCATGTGATGCACACATCCCTAAATCCCCTAGTTGCACCATAAATAATAAAATATTATATTATAACATTATGTAAGGTGGAAAACACACCTTTTTCTAACATGTTTCAATGCTTGTATTAAAAATAATTCATCATCCATATACATATAATGTGAAGATAAGAATGATCCAACATTTAAAAACACATCTTGAACATAAATCAAATCCTTAGAGGGTAAGTGGAGACAAGCTAATGATTTTGTACCAAATATTTGAAGAGAATGAACATCATCAAGTGAAACACCATCATGGGAGGAGGTAGTGATAGAAAGAGTTTCATGAACATTTCAATTCCTATTAAGGGGAAAGACATCAAATAATGGGAAATGATAAAGTATTACCACTAGCAATACTAGGTACCTCGCTAGTGTTTCACCAAAAGATCAACCTATTAATGAATCCACAAGAGGTGGTTAAGCCATGTCAAGAACCCAAGCGCTGCACTACACAACACAAGGAGACCAAGGGTGCACACCTTGCAACAATTCCCCCAATGCAAGTGAGGGGTTCAAACCCATGACCCAGGATCAAATAACAATTATTGCACGGATGGTTTTCATTGCACCAAAAGATCAACTTGTTAATGCTCGATACAATCGCTAGAATGAATTCATAGGATGCAGTTAAGCCATATCACAAACCCAAGCATTGTGCTGCACAACACAAGGGTGTGCACCTTGCAATAGCTAGTCAAAGGGAATCCACACCATGACCACATAAAATATCCATGGAATGAGTACTTATACCAATATGAAGTATATGGATATATAAGGTAAAAACATCAAGGATAGAGGTAAAATTCATAACAAGTTCTATGAAGGATAGAAGATTAAAAAATACTATTAAAAAATGTCATTATGGATACTGCTCTTTAGTAAAAGGAAATAAGCGATAATGGATTTATGAATTAAATGTGATAAAGTGTAAGAACAAATCATAATACTTGATACAATTATGGATAGAAGTAAAAAATAAGTTTTGGTAAGAATCCATGGTGAAAGAATCAAACAATGAAGCACAAACACTATGAAAAATGAAATAAAGAAAGGTCTAAAAATTAGCAATAATGGAAAAATTTAAACCTTATATAAACTAAGGAGCATTAGAGATTAAATATATCACACAATATGGGAAAAAATCCTAAGCATAGGATAGAAGAACATATGGGTATTGTAGAATTAAAGAGCTTAAAGATTAGCATTTACACCATGAATTTTAGAATATTGAATCAACACATTCACTAAGTAGATTACAAAGTTATTATATTAAATAAGCTTCTCACACTCAATAATTCTAGCTACCTAACCTATTACTAACCACCCAACCAAATACATTAAAATCATTAGATTTCCAACATAACTTGACACACTAACACTTTTACATATAAATAAATAATAAAACATGCTTTTGGATTGGACCAACCACAAAAATAAAAATCCAATAAGCCCCCTTGATCTAAAAGGGGGAATCCATATGTTATGGAACATTTGACAGCTATTCCATAACTTCACAACCCTACAACTATTATTGATCAACATGTGTCTCTCACCATGACACAATCATGTTGAAGTATAATTGATTCAACATGCCTTTAATTATTTATAATCTATACATAGTGTAAACATCATATGTTCTACTCAAATATAATAAACTTGTCTCATTAAACATGTTGTAATAATTGGACTAATCTCCACCTAAGATTACCTAAATACTTTGTCCCAAATTCCTCTATGAGAAATGCTTGTCATCTTATACTTTTCATCACAATCAACCAATCACCAAAACCTTCAACCTCCTTTATAAGTAATGAGGGAAAATGATAGCATATAAATTAACATTTACACCAATAATTTTAGAAGAATATCAAATTAACATATTCATGGGATATATTACAGTTATTACATTAGGATTTTATAAGCTTCTCACTTCTCAATTGCCCAAGCAACCTCCAAACTAACAAATATATTAATAACTACCTAATAAAATGCATTACAAATATTAACACTCTAAAAATACAACTTAATAAACTCAACACTTTTAAGAGTATATAAAAATATGAACATTCATGTGCATCACAATAACCAAAAAAGGAAACATGTATCTCAAATATGTATTTAAAAAGATTAAACTTAGAAATGTCAAATCTCATATAAGAAAAAATAGAATGATAAATATTAAGGCCAAATCCTAAGGGTTTATGAAATGTTAGGTTGACCAAGTTAAGAGTTGGAAATGAACTATCCTCAAAGGTTTATAAAAAATCCTCTAGACACATATTAATCTACATAAATGATTGATCAAGTAAATTAGAACTAAACTAGCATAAATGAGTTGATCTATATACAAGACATATAAAATATAAATTTAAATGAGAAGGTCCTAATGAAATAGATTGTATAATGGGGTCATTATGTTCATGTACACTATAATATATTTATGTTGTGTTTTTGAAACTAGATTCCACCTGAAAAATTTAGATCTTGCTAGACAAATATGGTTATGGAACTTGTCAATAAACTAGAAATAATCACTATTATGATTTTGTCTAATAAATTTTTTTATTCCATATGATATTTGTAGTTTTATCTAAAACACCACAATCTTATATAAAAACTATAACTCTATTGAAAAACTATTATATGTCCTATGAAATTGTTGACTTGATACCTTCATTGACCTCCACATGTTAGTTGATCTAAAATAGAGTGGTTTTGATGAACACCTTTAAGAACTTAATATGCTAGGGTTTGGAAGCATTATAACTTCCCCTTATGTCTTGGTCTTGACCCTCTTTATTTTCTCTTCACAAGGATAGAATGATAAGATATGTTTTATTTATCTTTTGAAATGTTGATGCAAGCTATTATAATTGTTATTTTTCCTTTATCACATATGAATTTTATGCTCTAATGATGATGCATTATCAGTTCATGATCCTTTTATGATGATCCTATATGATATTTTAGGGTCCAAGAGCATATATTTAAATTTTCCAACCTATAACTCAATTTGAGTCAATAAACATGCAAGAAGAAAAATAAAAAATCATAGATTAAAATTAGGTTAGAACATAATTATTGGGACTTGAATATAAATTTGGAAAACATGGTTATGCCAAAAATTCTATCCAAGGGACACAATCATGGTAGTGCTCCCATCTAGAAAGTATGGGGGTGATAATTGATGTGTATGAATGGATAAGAATTGTAATCAATGGATAGATGAGTGGGTTTATGGACTCAAATAGATATTATGGATAAATGATCCAAATCAAGTATTAAATTGAGATATCTATAGATATGGTTAAATAAAGTCCAAACTAGAGGGAAAAATATAAAGCATACACTTTTTTTCTAAACAAAGATGCTAAAATTTCATGTAATCGATATCTTCTTCACCATTACCATGTACAAAAAATATATCAACATCACCATTACCATATATTCCAATTTGGATAATCCAATCAAACCAAAACCTCAAGCCTCATTATAAAATCAACTCAATCCTTATCACTAGTTTATCACTAGTTTCCTTGAATGGTCCTTTACCATTTATTTACATTATTTTTCAACCACTCTCGAGGATAAGTCTTATTCTCTATTCACCTAATCATTATTTTATAATGGAATGAATTAAGGGAATAATATTTTGCTTCCCTTGTAATCCTTTTTTGTTAGCTTGCATTTCCCCAATGTTTTATTTTTGTTGATGATATCTAACTATCTTTCCACTTGATCATATTTCCTAATAATATAATATCAATCTTCCATTAGTATACATCACAACCACAATTCCCATGTATTTATAAGGAGTAAATCTCCATCGGTTCTTTCTGTCAAGAACAATGGGTAAAAAGTTTTAAATAATATATATTGGATCTATTCAAGTCATGCACATATGTATACATACATACATACATGCATGCATTCACACACACACACATATGTGTATAATTATATATATATGTACACATATGTATGTATGTACATGTATATGTATCTTATTAGGGTTTCAAAATAATTATCTAGGATTTAAAGTTCATATTTTAAGGTTAAAAATAGACAAATTATATATATACATGTATGTATGTATGTACATATACATACACACACATACACATATACACATACATATATTTTAGGGTTAAAAATAGTTGTTTAGGGTTTCAAAATAACTTTTTAGGGAACTTGAATTTGATATTTTAGAGTTCAAAATAGATATTGTATTTTTGTTTATGGAAATTTATATTCAACATGTGTATGGACATTTATATTTGACATGTATACATGGACATGCGTATGTATATTTATATTTGACATGTATACATGGATATGTGTATGAATATTATATTTATATTTGACACGTGTGTATGGACATGTGTACATAGACATGTATGTGTATGAGAATCTATATTTGACATGTCTACATGGATGTATGTGTATGGAAATTTAATTTTAATGTGTGTACATGGACATGTGTATGTACATTTATATTTATGTTTATGGATATTTATATATAGTATATATATATATATATATATATGTACATGTAAAGTTACACACATACATACAATATGCATACATATATGTAATGCATATTTTTGAAGGCCCTAAAATGTCAAATTCAAATTCCCTAAACAACTATATGTCTATACATGTATATGTTTGTATATAAACATACGCATGTATGTATGTATATATACATGTATGTACATATATGCATATATGTACATATGTGTATGTATGCATTGCATATATATATGTATGTTTACATGCATATACATGTGTGTAAATTAATATATGTATATATGTATGTAATATTATATGTATATATACATATATTAATATTTATATGTATTTTAGTTTAGTTAAAAGCACAAATCTATGTCACATTTTTTGCCAACAAAATAGTTTCTAGCGAAAGGGTTTTTGATGAAACTAATTTGACCAAATATGTTTCGCTTGAAACTAGGTGGCTCTAACATGGAGCACTCATGAAATAATATATTCGATCGAGTATGTTTCAACTAAAACACACACACACACACACATATATATATAATTAAAAAAAAAATGAACCCAAGCTTTTCACTTAGAACCTACTCACAAGAAATCCTTTTAAATGAAACCCTAACAACTCCAACAACCATACACTAGCCTTCAAAAACTTCCACTAGGTATTCTATAATGCTTAATGCATATGAAAATATGTAGAAAAACATAGAAAAATGTTTTATATTAGTCATATTAATCATGCTTAAATTTTCTTGTAAACTGAGGAAGGTGGTTATTGAGGCAAAATCCCTTTAAACCATTTATTTTGTAGGACTTTCCATATAAAAATCTGTCTTAGAAGTCAAATAAGGAAAAATTGGTGAAGATTCTCTAAAATTTTGAAGAGTAAATCTATATTGAAATCACATAATGAATCTCCATACAATTTTCAACCAATCCAGATACTTTTTCAATTTTAGAAAATTTTCAAGAACTTGATAAAATATTTACGAAAAATTAGAAACTATCAACAACATAAAAATCACTAAGATTACTTGCAATAGATATATTTTCCTAAATATTAAAAACTATTCCTTGCTTAAAAAAAAGGTTGATTAAAGAAAAAAGTCAGAAACAAGAAAAATAAAAAAATAAATCATACCGAAAAAATTCGCAACAAAAAACTTAACTAAAGTATAAACTAAAATAAAACAATAAACTAAAAGAAAAAAATATAATATAAAATAAAAATTGATTCAAAACCAAAGATTCAAACTATGTATAAGGACAACAGCTACCCAAAATATTTTAACTCAAAGGCTTGGGATAATTCATATCAAATCTACAACTTTTTTTCTCAATGCATTTAAAAGTAAAAGTCTACCTATCTAAGGTTCTAAGTCTAACTCATCCTCATACTCCAAAAGGTAAAACATAAGCAATTTAGGCTATCAGCTACGGTATTAATCATGCAAAATTAATAGTCATAACCAATACTCATTATCCTAATCATTCCACTTATATGTTTTCTTACACAAATCAAAAGAATAATGAAAACAATCACAGATGAAGGTGTAAGAACAACCCAATTTATTATGAAATCAATCACAAATGTATGCTCATCTAATAATGTTTTGTCTTAGAGAACATGCATTTCATCTTGAACTCGATCATGCTCCACATGTACATGTACATAATAGATATAATCATTGTTGGGGATACGGAGTTTGGTTTTGTCATCATAGAACACGTCTAAGATAGCAGTGCCTTAGTGATTTTCATTTTTTCACTTCAAAGACACAAAACAACTATGCCATAAAGCAGAAGCAGGCACAGTTGATCCCCCATTGATCCTTTGAGAGAAGTAAATTCTTAACTTAAAATAGATTCAACACAAGCATAGATTCAAGAAACTGAATCAGACAACCATGAAAGACAAAACAATGAACACACATATATACATGGGGAAAACCTTTTCAGGTAAAAAACCCCACCTCCAAAACATTCAACTCATTTGTATTATTCAGTAACTAAAAATGGTTACAATACAAACACAGAGCTATGCTCTTCAGGAGATTATATCTTGTCCATCTAGAGAATAATATAGGCAACACAAAATAGAATCTTCACACAGTTACAATGTCCTCATGACATACTGTGTAGATTCCCTTCAGCTCCTCACAAATGACTATCACAGCCAGCCTCATGGCTAGCCTAGCCACACAGCCTCCACAGGTTCACATCTTTGTAGAACTGAGAGACAAAGTGTTCACAGTCAGAATCGTTTGAACACTCTTTGCCTCTCACTTCAATCACTCATTATCTTTATCGAACTGCACACCCGATCCTTATACCGTGTGCAAACCTGTTCAGCCCATCCTTGTCAGCAATGGTCATCAGGATAATAAATTATCCACTTGCAAGCATTTCATTTCTGATAACGTGCACTGCTTAATCCGCAAGCATCGAGCCGCACGACATTAAATCCAGTCTCAGACATGTCTGTCAACCTTGCTATAATAATGCAACTCAATCACACATCAGAAAATAACCATTCGGCCAACCAAATCATAAGGATCTTCCATGTGACACCATCTCATTCATCTATTGCTGCTAACTATCAGTCAAACCGGTCCAACTCGGTCAACCGAGTATCGAGCTCATCCGAGCTCCTACCGCGTTATCGCCGAGCCCACATGACCCAGCCATGGTATAGCAGTGAGCTCACTCAAGCTCACCCATCCTTCTACCTCACGGTATGGCAGTAAGCCATCCGGGCTTGTACCCTGACTCCACCGCACTACTGCGCCCCTGTTTGAGTCACCTTGCAGTATGGCGGTGAGCTCACCCAACCATCTACCTCGCTACCGCTGCCCTGTCTATCTTGCCTTGCGGTATGGCGGTGAGCTTGACCAAGATCACCTAAGTCATCACCGAGCCCAAACTCTGACTACACCATGCTACCACTGAGCCATCCGAGCCTTACCGTGGTATGGTGGTATCCGCCTAGAAAACTGTTGGCGGTCACATTGCGCTACCGCGGGGGCCGGCAGGCCACCCCGTGGTAGGGCGGTAACCGCCAGGTCGACCACAGGCGGTCTCATCGTGAACACCACAGTGAGAGGAACCACTGCCTATGGTATGGTAGTAATTGCCTAGCCCACCGCTGGTGGTCTCACCGCGGACACCACGGTGAGAGGGAACACTGCTAGCGGTATGGCGGTAACCGTTGAGCCAGACCGCTGGCGGCCTTACTGTGCCACCGCGGTGGGAGAACTCACCGCACGCGGTAAGGCGACAACCGCCAGTGCAAGCTGTAGGTGGCCTTACCATGTCACCATGGTGAGTGAACTCACCATGCGCAGTAAGGCGGTAACCGCCAGACAAAAATCACCAAGACCAAACCAGACCGCTGCAGTAAAGGCCAGAACATGAAGGAAAATGCCAAGTCTTCAAGGGAAAAGCCAAAAACGTTGAGGCATAATTTCCCTACAATCTCCCACTTGCCAAAGACTTTCAGGCTTCCTCCAAACACCCGAACACAGGCCAACACCATGCTTCCATGCTCCAACCAAGACCCCTACAACGACATTCAAATATTTTCCACCATCTCAGGCTATAGCTCCAAACATCCAACACAAGAAAAAGAACAAGCCAAGGCGTATATGCACCAGTCTCCGGAACACAAACATCAGATCCTTTAGGTGGCAAAGGCACCACAATAGCAACAAAGCACAACGCAAACACCAGAATGAGAAACATTCTCCAGAACAAGAAACCAACTAGCTAGAACAACAACCATTAAACTGATTGCCCTCCATCCAACTGATCAAACCCACGCGATTGAAAACCAACACCCACAGCTCATGCTAAATCATCCAACCACCCATACCTCAAAGGTATGAAAATTAGTAAACTCATGCCATCACACAACCAACCCAACAATAGAAAACACAAGCACCATGTGTCAACCACTCAAAAGACCAAACACATCCAGGTACTCCCACTGCAAAGGTACTGTCTAGATGAATGCAAAAAAAGCACCATCACAAGTGATCCAGACATACCAAGTCCACTAATCCCTGCACATAGAAATGAGTAACCATGTAGTTCCAAGGAATAGCCACACTGATCTGCACCACCTACAACCACCTGCTACAAGAAACTTTTCTCTCAACTGTCTTCCACAGTTCTTCCAAGATCCTCCATATCTGACTGAAGAAAGAAGCACAGGAACCTTCGTGTCATCACCCAAGTGACAACACATGACCACAAACTATGACCAACTCGGCTCCACAAAAGCATCTCACATCTAAATTCATATAAAAACAAACATACAGGAAGAAAAGACCAAATTAGAGAGAAACTACAAATCAATACATGTAGCATCCTCCTACATACATTTCTAAATGCCAGCTGTGTCAAGAATGATCTTCTTCACATCCCAAAGGGAAAAGCCATAACAAAACCCAATAGATCCATGGATGTAAGCACCTCAAAGAAGATTAGACTCACCCATATAACCATCTCCTATCAGTCCTCAAAATCATAAGGAGATACACAATGTTGTCCACCTTTCATTATGAATCCTCCAAAATTTTAAAAGCAACTCAAGATTCATATCCTGAAAGAAAGCATAACACACATCTAAAAGATATATGGGAAAATACCTTTCAAATGAACCTCACTGCCGAGCAGACCAAGAAGAAAAGAAAAGATGCTCCTCCAAGATATACAAGCCATTGTGACTTACCCAAGAGCAATTTCCTTCATGGTCTCTGTTGAACTCATGTTTAGCCAAGGTGCAGGCTACTCGGACTTTCAGTTGTAACAACAAAATTCTCAAAAGAATTCTAGCCTCACCTTATTCTCCATGCATCCATGAGCATCAACAACCTATCATCTCATGCTAACTCCAAACTACATCACTGCAATAAACATGAAGTCCTCCAACATATGACCAAAGTACTCAAAACATAGAGAATCCCTAGACCACTGTCAAAGCTCCAAACTTAGGATAGGAAGTTATCATGACACCATGATCTACACATCTCCATTAGAAGATACCATGCTTCAAGTGAACTATCCATGTTCTCAAGAGCAAAGCAACATGCCAAAACTCGAATGCACAAGCAAGAGTATACCATGACATAAAACAAACAAAATCTAAACCAACATCACCTATCAAGCACCATCGACATCTGCAACACCAAGGAAGATCATTCACCACCAAGTGATAAATCCATAGTCACTGCTAAAGCTCCCACTCAAACGTGACACCGAGATCTCCAAGCATCATGACCAAACATCTGCTGATCCAAAAACCTCCAGGTACAAAACAACAACATGTCCATCGGACAACAACGCCAAACTGCACCAAGATCATCAGATCACACAGACCACACCATCACTGTTAAAAGCTTACATAAGCTAGTGTATCCAGCTCTCCATGACATCGTGATTCACATGCTATAGGTCCCCATCGCTAACTATTCAAGTACTCAAATGCCATCCCTCCTCTCATCTCAAAATAGCCATGCCAATGCACAAGTGACCACAAACAAGGTCAGCTAATAGACCTGCACCACACGGTTACAACCTCATGGATATAGACAGTCCACTTCTAAGTTGTCTCACAACAAACATGTAGGTAAGGACAACCCACAACATTGCACAACTCGTGGATGCAACCAAATGAAAACCTGCAAATCTATCATCGCACTAGAAACTACAAAATTGAGATAATCAAAGAGAACAGCCAAAGCAGACAAGCATGACTCAAACACTAAATCAACACCAGATCTGATTTGCCAATCACTCCCACAACTCAATCACCATAGTCTAGGAAACCAAAAAACATACCACAAGAATGCTGAAAGAGAAACTCATACCAACATTCCCATGTAGAGAAGACATCACACCTCCTCTGAGACATGTCAAACTGCAACTATCTCATTCAGTCACACCCCAGAAGCCAGGGTCTAGAAAATAGCTGAACAACAGCTCCACAAACCACAAATTTTCCTTGGCCATGGAAAACTTGCAAAACCATAGTGTTTCCAAAACACCCACGCATCTCCATATTCATTGCTCATTTGGACGACTTAGGAGTTTGCACACAACCATCACAGTTAACCAGAACAATGAAAAGAAACATGAAAATGCATGATAGAATTTTTAGGAAAATCTACACAAAACCATCAGAGTAAAAGACATGAATCTGAACCATGTGAGTGCAAGACACAGGTAAGAACGGAACAACAGGTCCATTTCAGACCAGTTCCAAAAACCACAGTCATGCACAAACATACGAGAGAGCCAAGTTATTCAGAAGTTGCAGACCACCAGGATCAACTTCATAGCCTCCATGCAATCAGAGCAACAAAGAAACCACCTTCAGTGCTAAGTCAGAACACCCAGCACGAGCACAATACTCCATGGCTGAACAACAACACAAGAAACTTCATATCACCAGGGAGTCTCTCACACAGACACCCAGTATGAAACCACGCTTCGCTGCAATACAACCACAAGCACATCTCACGCCCTTTACATTAGGAACTTTTACTGCGAGCCAGGAGCCTCAGACCATGTTGCCACAACATGACCAACTCCATTCATCTCCAACATCTTTCAAACTATGTGTTGAATCAAAGAAGCACACACTTCCACTCATCGAAGGATAAATCACCAACCGATTTCTCCAGACTTCCTCAAGCTTGCCAGGGTAATAAATCAACACAGGAGAAGACCCAGAACTTTAGCAACCAGGAGAAGACTTTGATACCACTGGTTGGTATCATCAAGCCTCAACTTCCTTCAACCAGCTCTGATACCACTTGTTGGGGATATGGAGTTCGGTTCTGTCATCATAGAACACATCTAAGACAATAGTGCCTTAGTGATTTTCATTTTCTCACTTCAAAGACACAAAACAACTATGCCATAAAGCAGAAGTAGGCACAGTTGATCCCCCATTGATCCTCTGAGAGAAGTAAATGCTTAACTTAAAATAGATTCAACACAAGCATAGATTCAAGAAACTGAATCAGACAACCATGAAAGACAAAACAATGAACACACAAATATACGTGGGGAAAACCTTTTCAGGTAAAAAACCCCACCTCCAAAACATTCAACTCACTTGTATTATTCAGTAACTAAAAATGGTTGCAATACAAACACAGAACTATGCTCTTCAGGAGATTACATCTTGTCATCTAGAGAATAATATAGGCAACACAAAATAGAATCTTCACACAATTACAATGTCCTCATGACATACTATGTAGATTCCCTTCAGCTCCTCACAAATGACTATCACAGCCAGCCTCATGGCCAACCCAGCCACACTGCCTCCATAGGTTCACATCTTCGCAGAACTGAGAGACAAAGTGTTCACAGTCAGAACCATTTGAACACTCTCTTCCTCTCACTTCAATCGCTCATTATCTCTATCGAATTGCACACCCGATCCTTATACCGTGTACAAACCTGTTTAGCCCATCCCTGTCAGCAATGGTCATCAGGATAATAAATTATCCACCTGCAAGCATTCCATTTCTAATAACATGCACCGCTTAATCCGCAAGCATCGAGTCACACAACATTAAATCCGGTCTCATACATGTCCGTCAACCTTGCTATAATAATGCAGCTCAATCGCACATTAGAAAATAACCATTCGTCCAACCAAATCATAAGGATCTTCCACATGATGCCATCTCATCCATCTATCATTGTTGACTGTCTGTCAAACCGGTCCAACTCACTCAATCGAGTACCGAGCTCATCCGAGCTCCTATTGTTTTACCGCCGAGCCCACATGTCCCAACCACGGTACAATGGTGAGCTCACCCAACCTTCTACCTCGCTACCGTTGCCCCAGCTGACTCACCTCGCGGTATGGTGGTAAGCCATCCAAGCTCGCACCTTGACTCCACCGCACTACCACGCCCCTATTTGAGTCGCCTTGCGGTTTAGTGGTGAGCTCTCCCGAGCTCACCCAACCATCTACCTCGCTATCGCTGCACTGTCTGTCTTGCCTCGCGGTATGGTAGTGAGCTCAACCGAGCTCACCCAAGTCATCATCGAGCCCAAACTTTGACTAAACCGTGCTACCGCCGAGCCATCCAAGCCTTACCGTGGTATGGTGATACCCGCCTGGCAAACCGCTGGCAGTCATACCGCCAGGCCGACCGCAGGTGGTCTCACCGTGGACACTATAGTGAGAGGAACCACTGCCTGCTATATGGTGGTAATTGCCGAGCCCATCACTGGTGGTCTCACCGCAGACACCGCGGTGAGAGGGACCACTGCCAGCGGTATGGTAGTAACTGCTGGCAGCCTTATCGCACCACCATGGTGAGAGAACTCACCGCACGTGGTAAGACGGTAACTACCAGTGTAGGCCATAGGTGGCCTTACCACGCCACCATGGTGAGTGAACTCACCGCGTGTAGTAAGGCAATAACCGCCAGACATAAATTGCCAAGACTAAGCCAGACCGCCACGGTAAAGGCCAGAACATGAAGGAAAATGCCAAGTCTTCAAGGGAAAAGCCAAAAATGTTGAGGCATAATTTCCCAATAATCATTAGTTTGAAATATATTAGAATGGTTTTTAACAAGTAAATTAGCATCATAAATTTACGTTTCAACATTTATTTTTTATAAAATTAATAAGTTCTATTGTCTATAAAATTATCATCTCTCATCTAAATTTTTTATTTTCAACTTGGTCATCATCTATATCATGTTTCTATTATTATTGAGGTCTTTTAAAATTATCTTATTTTCAACATCTCAATGCTCAATAGACTAAGCTATTACCATAGGTTGCAAAAAAATGTTCGTATTTAGAATTAATTTGAGATATATATCTTGTCAAATATTTTAGCATTTTTCAACATAGTTCTTCAATTTTACATATGGACTATCATAATTTATAATGAATAGAAATTTATTACATTATTTATAGATGGATCAAGTCCAAAAATTTACTATTCTCATTTGTATAACTTCCCGAGCTTAAGAAATTGAGATAATTAATGTTAGCATGTTTATAAATAAGTCTAACTCTAAAATAATCAAATAAATAATTATCTCCTTATTTATCATATCCTAACTCGCTTTAGTACTAAATCTATTATTTTCTTATTTTCAAAACTCTAGTTATATGTCAAATTTATTTTAGATGTGGACAAAGGATTATCACTACACAATATTCATTGGAATATGGTACATCATCATGTATAAGTTCATGAAGTTTTTTCCTACTAATACCATATTTGAGTCATTAGCTAATTTACTAATTTTTTGTTGGTCTCAATATTATCCATGACCAAATTCCATTTCACCTAGCTAATATATGTCATTAAAGTACAAAGAATCTAAGATCCCAACCTATGATTTATTTTTTAAGTCGGATGTAAAGGAGTTCACAATTTTGTGAGACTCTTATAAATTGAAATCAATTATATGCCTTTTTTTAATGAATCATTTCTATTTGTAATTGATGAATCTTCATGTACAATTGTTGGAAAATGGTCAGCGCTCCCCTTGGGATTCATGACATGGACTAACCGCCTCCCGTGGATCCGTTAACTCTGACAGTTGTATCAGGCATTAATAGGTTGATCTTTTGGTGCAACAACAACTGTGGGCCAACAATTGGTATCAAAGCCAAAGGTGTCGGGTTTGAATCCCCTCGGGTAATGCTAAGGGGGAGTTTGTTGGCAGATGGTCAACGCTCCCCTCAGGATTCGTGACATGGACTAACGTCCTCCCATGGATCCGTTAACTCTAGCAGTTGTATTGGGCATTAACAGGTCGATCTTTTGGTGCAACGACAACTGTGGGCCAACAACAATATCTTGAAAACTATATCTATGTTGTATTCCCCTACTTTTCAATTGCTAAGTCTAATTTAAATGAATCCCTATTATTAATGAAAGTAGAGAATGAAATGTATCCTTTAATTTCAACACCTACATATTACTAGGTACCACATAAGGAATCCAAATTTTTGCAAATTTTATCTCAAGAGTCTTTAGACCTAACAGATATGAAGCCTTAGAAACATCGACCACTAAATTTAAAACTATACCAAATGTTGAATTTCAAACATAGGACCAATAACCTAGAACCCTTAATATTGAAACAAAGTGAATTCTTCTCAATAAGGTGTTGTAAGCATAACATAGAAAATTATTCTTTTATTTAAGTTTTGGTGGTTGTATATACATTAGGAGAGATTAATTTTAATCATTACAATCAATATGAAAATATTTCAAATTAGGATATTTTACCAAATAGTTCATGCATCTTGTAACTAAATCATTAAATTATTTTAGTATGTAAGTAGAAGGTGATCTTTCAAATGTTTCTTATAGGCTATATGCATTAATATCGACAAAGGTTGTTGAACTTGACTAGGTACACAAGTTTGTCTATTGTGTATTGTGTATGGTGTTTAACAGTTTGGTTGCATGATGAAATTACCTCTTTAAATAATATGTTGTAATAGTGAAACTAATTAAAATGGCTTAGAGAAATATTAGTTCATGCATTTAAAATGTTAGGGGGGATTTGGAATTAAAATGGTGAATTTAACTTGGTCCAATAAAATGTTATTTTTATAGTTAAATTATATAACAAAATGAAGTGGGTTCTTATATTTATTACTAGGTTTTGGTTGAACTTATATACTAAATCTATTTTAGTCTCAAAATTAAATATATTTTTTTTAACTATGCAGATATGTGGACATGGCTAATCAAAATTATCATTAGTATAATCATCTTGATGATCATAATTGTTCTAGAACTAATCTATATGCTAACACCATTTAGAGGTTAGATAATGCCTTGCATTGTCTAGACCAAACCATACATAATACTCCAAACCTATCAAATAGAGACAAGTTGGTCACTATTAGAGATGTGACTACATGTATCATCAACCTCGTTTGATCATACAACCCATATGATGATATCACTATTGAGATCTTCTATGCTTCACTTTCTAGGATTGTTATCGGCCATGAGAAATGTTCATCCATTTCCATGCATGTTTCATTCAACAATGTTCATAACATGTTCCCATTCGATATAAGATGAGATAGAGTGAGAGGTTATTCCATCACTAGGTACATGGATCCACTTGTGGTTCCATTTATTCATCTTAGATAGTTGGAAACACATCATAGATGACCTCATAATGATGAGTTTCCACTATATTTTTGTAAATAATTATATGGAGAGTTTCATTTACATTTAGATGGCAATTATAAATCTTTCCTACATATGTTGGATAAAGGATAGGGAGCTTTGTTGATAAACCTAACTATAAATGAGTGGATTTACTACCGCTCATGAATAATAGGGCAAAAGTTGGTCCAAACCTTTTGGTTCTTCCAAAACATTTGGAACTAACAATAGTTGTAGAGCTAGCACCCATCCCTTCTAGATGTGACATTTTTAAAGAATTGCCACTATTACTAATTATGTTAATAATGTGAGGCCTACTATTTGATACACCGTATTTGGAAATATTTTAATCTGAGCACTTTTGATACTATGTGTGTATTAAACTATTTTTGGTTGATCACGAACATTGGATATTATGTGTGTTTTATGTTTATTATGCTTATAGTGGTTATATGCATGTTATGCTTTCCTTACTTGCTATACTCATGTTGATCTGGTTATCATGATAGAAATGGATAGTTGTCTATGAGATAGAACTGATAAGATGTTACATCTAAACTAGGTGATAATTGGATTTATTTATAACAACACCATGACTAGACATGAATTGATAAGATGTGTTAATTACTAGAAAAAGAGTAATTGGGGATATTGAATCTATTGATTTCAAGATTTGATTGTGATTAATCTTATGTAGATGAAATTGTTGATTTAATTATTGATTATCTTGTATTGGATATTTTGACATGTGGAGTTGAGTGTGTAGGTACACGCCCATGACCAATGGGATTGGAAGTAACCAAGGATACCCTATTGTGATAGCCATGTAAAACTAATTATGGTCTATTTGGAGGGACAATAATCTTATTGTGTTGTATTTTATTTTGTAATTATAAGATTTAATGTTTAATCTTGTGATTTATATTTTAAAATCTAATTGGGCTTTTGATGGGATTTTTGGGAAATTTTGTTTTACTTTTATTATGTTTGAAATTTAATTTATTTTTGTGAGTTTAAATGGTTGAAAAAGTCTTTAGATTGGGTTAATTGACCCTTATTTAACCCCTAGGATGATTACCTATGGGTTAGAGATCAAATCAAGCCCAAATCTTTGAAAATTTTCAAGTTGCGACCCTTCTTAATTACCCATTAAGAAGAGTGACGGATTTGGGAAAGGGTTGGAGTATTTGCTTCAAAATCTCATTTATGAGATATAAGAGCTCTTGTTGAGTGTGGAACACTCTTTGGCTCTTCACTTCCCAATGATTTCTCACATATGTATGAGAACTTGTGTGGAGGTGTGTCCATAGGAGTGAATGAGAAAGTGACATGTGCCACTCTCTCCTTCAAGGGATTTCAAACCTTGGCTCCTATTTGAGTCCCTAGGAAAGCCAAAGGAAGGGTACTTTTTTTGTTGGATTTTCTTTTGGAGAGTTGGCTTGGAAGAAGAGGAATTGGAGTTGACTTTCTAATTTTTCTCCATTGAGCTTGGATTTGAGGTATGTATTTTTTTACTTATGTATATAGGTTTTATTTTGTATGAAAATGTGAAAAGACTATTTTATGTGTTCTTGCATATGTGTATGTGTTGGGTTGGGGTTGTACGAGGATAGGCTCACCCAAATTGGGAAGAGAATCCTTTGTAGGGGATATGAATGAATAGGAAAATCCATGGGGAAACTGATTTCCTCCTTTGAGAAGGAGAGGCAAAAAGGGTATGAGTACCCAAATTAATATGGTGGTATGGGTGTATGGAGTTGGATGTTATGGAAGATGTGTTGTATGTGAATTATTGGAGAATTGAGTTATTGAGGAGGAATAAAATAAAAATGATATGTTGGTTATGAATTTTGTGCACTAGTTTCTCCATGTGGTAGTGTAGTCCACCTCTATCCCCATTTTTGGGATTCTTATAGAATCCTTTTGTAAATGTGTAATCTTGGATGGGAGTATCTTGTGTGTGTTGCTATTCTGAAATAGATTGTTTATACTACTGCTGTGTGTACCCGTATACTTGGTTACCTCCTATCTCGGGGGTGGTTTGTGAGGAAACCTACGGTTGGGAGGTGATCTTATCTATGTCCATGGGGAAGATCTTTGTGTGTATATGTGTAGGTCCATAGTTGTTGTAGCTTACAGTTTTATAGAAAACCATCCCTCCCTTGTTCAATGGAATAGGGAGATTTTAGCATTAGATACATTGTTTGAAATATGTGTTTATAAGTTTATTTTTTTGCCAATATAACTGTGACTTATAGCTCCTTTACTTCAAGCATAGTTTTAAATTCAAGCTAATGGAATATGGATTATTACTATTGTTACACAATAAGAAGATATAGTTGTTGTTATTCTCGTTATAAGGTAAATGAATGCATATTGTTTTGAGACTACAATAAAGTTCTTTCATTTGGATGAAAATTCTTGTTGTGTAAAATGTTGCATAGCAGTCTGTAATAGCCCATGCTAGAAAATAAAAATAGATATGTGCATTAATGATAATAAGGTTATCGAGTATCTCATAAGAAATATATTCTGAATTATATTAAAATTAAGTTATAAAGACTATTGTTTTTAAAAAAAGGAATGATTGTTTGCGTTTAGTATAAAAGATGTAAAGGAGAGGAAATTAGTATAATCTCTTCTTTTAGTAAAATACTCTATGGAGTAGGTTGTAAGAGCCTTGCATGATTGGTGTAAAAGTGTGGATTTCTTATAGATGCAACTTTCCAATATGCAGATCTATATGTTTTAGGATTTGAGACCTGTAGATTCAAAGTTTAGTTAATAGTTTGTTGGCTCTTTCTTCACCATCAAGTCTACTTGCCTTGAGCTACGTAACTCCATCCAAATTCAATGAATTTAATTCTCTAGCATCAATCAGATCTAGAATAATTTTTACATTTAACACCCATACCTTGCATTTGTCAGAATCACGACTCCAAACCTTGCCTGAAGATTTCCAAAATCGTGCCTAGAGTAGATGTTTATCACTCAACTCACACAATTTTAATATGGGTCATAGAACCTTAATGATTCACAACAATGATGTGAATCAGGTAAGGAAATCGACATTTTCTACGTGTCATTGATCCGCTTGCCTTTTTTGGTCAACCAAAGTCAATGCAAGCTTCCCACAAAATAGCAGAGTTCTACCTCCAGTCATACTTGTTGGGGGTCAGGGATCGCTAATCCTTGAGCCTTACCTTATGCTTAAATAACTTAGAAAGACTTAAGAAATAAGTTCTAACACCTAAGTCAAAATCTCTTTATAACCTATCAAGGTTCGACCGTTGACCTTACCCCTTACCATCTACCTTTCTTACTCCATTGTAAACCATTTCTCTAACCCTTGAAACACCAAAGTGCAAAAATTTGAATTTTCTTTAAGTTGGAGGTCGGGGTTCTTTGTTTCCTTTTGTTGCTTATGTGCCTTGGAGTTAATGTGTAAGCCAACTTATTGATCTATGATGCCTGAATCGCTCCTTCGCAATTGTTGAGAGACTTAACCCCTATGAGAGTCGGCCTTCGAACTTTCCTTCTACTGCATATTTATCAAGTTTATTAAGGCAAAAGCCTTAAGACCGAATTCACAAACATCAGAACCAATTCAGGTGTCGAGGTTTGGGGTTTCAACTTACCTCTTCATTTGCTTCATGTTAATACATAATCCTTAACAACAAAGCCCGATGTCTAACGTTTTCAAACTTAAAATTTTCTATCTCCTTCTTTCGGTTGAGGCATTACCGATGCCCGAAGTTTGACGTTATCAGACTTAAAATTTTTTATATCCTTCTTTTGGTTGAGGAATTTAGTATGAGGCATTACTAATGCCTGAAGTTTGACATTATCAGACTTAAACTTTTCTATCTCCTTCTTTTGGTTGAGGAATTTTGTATGAGGCATTACTAATGCCCAAAGTTTGACATTATCGGACTTAAGCTTTTCTATCTTCTTCTTTTGGTTGAGGCATTTGGTATGAGGCATTATCGATGCCTAAAGTCTGATGCTATTGGACTTAAAATTTTCTATCTTCTTCTTTTGGTTGAGGCATTCGGTATAATGTATTATCGATGCTTGAAGTATGATGTTATCAGACTTAACCATTTTGTTCTTCTTCCTTTCGTTAAGGGCATTCAACAAAGGGTATTTCCAAAGCTTTATGTTTGATGTTATCGAACTTAACCCTTTAATCATTCTTCTTTTCATTGAGGCATTTGGTAGGAGGTAACGTTGAAGCCCAAAGTCCTCTCACAATTTCATGGGTAAAGGAGTTGGTTTCACCATGGATCTTGTGGGATAGCGGGGAAAAAAATATATTGAGGCTCCAGAATTTGGAATAATTAAAGTCTCTCCCTTTATATCAGGCGAAAAAAGAGGAGGTTATCATAACCTTATCGGGGACCAATGGAAGTTCTCTAACTTGTACAAAAATTTGAAATTCCTTGACTTAAGCAAAACCTTTAAAGGTTACACTGATGCTTTTAGGCACCGATACACTTTGGGACTTCAAAAAGATGAACCTCAGACTATAAGTTATCATGTGTTGGGAAAAGGAAAGGTTGTGAAAACTTGGGAGATAACTGAAAAAGTTTGCATAACTAACAAAAATATTGATGACTTCAAGACAACCAAATTTTGGGGAAGTGTCAGGAAAAGGAAAGGTTATTAAAACATGGGCAACAACTGACAAAGTTTCAATAACTAACAAAAAGACCGACAAATTCAAGGCTTGCACTAATATTCAAATGCATCAAACTATGATTCCCTAATGGCATCAATAGTAAGCATATTTCCAAAACATAGATGTTTAATACTTTAGAGCTAGCATTTTCTACTCTTTTCAAAAAAAATGTTGGTTGTGTTTTTGCCCTGAGTGAAATTTTTTGGGCATGACAGATCAACTGTCATCTGATTGAGTTAGTAGATATTTTTTACATCCATGGATTAGCATTCCTTCCATCAAGGCCACATTGAGTAGCTATGATCCTTATATTCATGTTTATCTAGTATCAATGTGTTATATGGAACAAATGAGTAGAGATGATGTTTTATGTAATTTGAGCATATGCCTCACCGATGACTTATTATATGCATACTAGTTCATCAACGATGAGCATGGGCTCCCACTTGATGCTATATCCACACATATCAAATGGAATTTTGGTAGAGGAAGGAGCCATGGTAAGAAAACTTCACAAGTTTTAGGAGGACATCAAGATATTCCATTTAATCCTGCAACCCCTCCTCAACATGTTCTAGATTAGGTTGAGGTTACATCTTTTATAGGAGGTGAATATAGTAGGATTATTTTTGGCACTAACATTGCATATTCTAGAAGTGCCACAATGTCCCTTCATCCTTTTGACCTCAGTGGGATTGGGAGAGTCCTCGATGCTATGATTGAGGTATAATATATTATGAGAAATTTATATATGTTACTTGATTTTAAATTATCACATAATGTTTTAATAAGCTTTGGAGATTTGCAGTATGATGATGATGATCCTATACATCATTATGAGGTATTTAAATCACCTAGAATTTAAGTACACATAGTTTTACATACACACATCAAGTACAACTTTTCTAAATTGACATGCATATGTAAATTTCATATAGGTTCTAAGATTAGTTCATGCTTCTATTCAAATTCATATGCAACATCCTCTACATGATGTATACCATGGATGTTAGGTAATTTAGGTCAAGTATATAAATTTTAAATTAAATCTAAGTTGTAACATTATATGCATACATGTACATTTCCTATCTTTTTAGGTTTTTAAAAATATATAACTTCATGTTCATGTACATGTAGATATAATTTTGTGTTCTTGAATATGTACTTTCATGTGTAGGGATTGACACATTAATCAAGACATGGATTAGGGTAGGACTTGGGACACTATTTTAGTTATCTTAGATAGAGTGATGCTCAGTCAATCCATAGATATAGACATTCTTATTTATGAGTTATTTTCTCTAATATTTATCATTATATACACTTATGTATTATGAACATGTTTTATGCATATTATATACACATATATTTTATGAACATTATTGATTTATCATGTGTGCATGTACTTGTTTATATTTATAGATAATATGTGTATATATGATGTTTAGTTATATAGACTTTTACATGTATATATTAAAGAGATCGAATTGATAACCTTCTGTAAGTGAAAATATTAGCACGATAGTATTTCTATCAATATACAAATGAAGAGTGTGTAAATACAATTAGAATTCCTCACATATAAAGGCAAGGTAGATGAGGTAGGAAGGTAGGATAGAACAATTGACTAACCCTCCAAATATGGGACACTTGTGAGCTCACTTGACAAGTGTTTGAGCAAGTGTTAGCAGGTGTCTCAAGTGATCAGGACACATGTCTCAACCATATGAAGTGATAAAAAATACTAAAATTCCTAAGTAAACTTAATCTATGAGTGTGAATAGGTCAATCATAGAAAGGTGATATCCTACCTAGGTGGATAAAAACACTATTTACACTAACAATTTTTATATCTTTTAAATTGATATTTATAAAATAAACTTTATTAATTTATAATAAGTACTGTATTTTTTATATATTAATTTACCAAATTGATATAAAACTAGATAAAATAACTACTAAGCACTTAAAAATGATGTACAAATAATTCAATATAAAAATAATCTAGAGATCTTATCCATAGGCCAACAAG
Source organism: Sequoiadendron giganteum (assembly GCA_007115665.2). Classification (NCBI taxonomy): domain Eukaryota; kingdom Viridiplantae; phylum Streptophyta; class Pinopsida; order Cupressales; family Cupressaceae; genus Sequoiadendron; species Sequoiadendron giganteum. Next base: position 532,039,502 of record CM021108.1, read on the forward strand.
AAAAAACATATTAATACTTACAATATCATAAAATAGCATCAATATGACAAGAAATAGAGGATATATATAGCCTCCTCACAACCAATGATAGAGTGCTAGACTTATATCAATGATACAACTATAAAATGGAGATATAAGGAACTAAATCCCATATTAAATTACCAATCTCACACCCAAGATTCACAATCTAAGTAATAGATTCACAACATCTAAACCTTAATAGTAGCACACCATGATTGGAAAATTAGAGGGAGATGTGATGTAACTAATCTACCTCTCACTAGAGACTAATCAAGCACACATAGGAACATAAGTGCACCATAGAAATTATCACAATGGACCAAAAACAAAACATAACACCAAAATATGAAGAGGGCATCTAGATAATACCTTAGGGAATAACCATCCTTTAGAAAAATTCTCTAGAAAAGGTTCATATGATTACTATACCCAAATCACTCATGCTACTAGTTAAGAATCTCACAAGTATCCTACAAACTTACCATGTTGACAATCAAGTCACCACTATTGTAAATAAGCAGTTTCAAATAGTTAACCATGTTGACAATCAAGTCACCACTATTGTAAATAAGTAGTTTCAAATATTTAACAAGTCCTAGAGGGGCAATAAGCTTCTACATATCAAATACTATGAAATCACAATTTGTAAAATTCAAAAATAAAAAACAAAAATTCAAAGTATCCAAAGTTCATTTGTTAGAGAACTTTTAATTTTATAAAATTTTGAAATAAATAAAATCATAATATTACAATCATGTCTCTTGACCTAAATTTTCCCAACAACTCACTTATATACAATAATAAATATTTAGGAAATTTGAAAGGGTTTGGGTAGAAAAATTATTTTTCCAAAACTTAAGTTTACAACATAAAATGAAGTATATCATCTACCATTTGTAAACACTATGAATTCAATTTCTAACAATAATCAATAACTTAAGAAAATAAATCTATATGCAACAAAAAATAACTCGTTTTCCATATAATTTGAAACCTAAAATAGATATTTTATTTCCCTTTTTAATACTAACAAAACACTTTGACCTAATATCTATTTTTCACAAAACATATAATTTACCCTTTTTAGAAGTTTAAAAAGTTGATTTGTACCTTTATGCAAGTTAGAAACATTCCTAAGGCATAGGAAAATGAACCCTAATTATTTTTTCATAAATAAAGTGAAATTAGCATTTTCTAACATATACAAATTCCACATATAAAAACAAAATTCCCCTTTTGATGCTTCAAATGTATATTAATAATTTACTAAATTGTTTGATTGATTCACTTGATGATCAAATAAAATTCACATCGAGAACAAATAATAGTCAAACATACTAGAATAACACATGAATAAGATTAGGGTAATTGGTTTCACACATATCCCATGCCATTTCTCAAAGAAATTTTTAGGATAAACACAAATGGATAAAATAAGTAGTCTATCCTTGATTGACCACCATTAATATTTTACATGTATCTAAACACTTGAATAAAATATTATGTGCACATACATCCAATATATAACTATAGCCAAAAGGAAATGTAAAATAAACCAATCATTATATAATTCATATATCTTTTAAATCATTTATCAAAAATAATTTAATATATAAAATTACAAAAAAACTAACTCAACTAGCATATATCATTTCAATGAAAATAATGAAGTTGAAAGAGCTACACACATCGAATAATAAAATATATCAGTATATATTCAAAACATACATATCAAGAATCTAAATATTAGTATGTGGATATTATAAGAAATAACCAACCAATACAAAGTAATATATAAGATCGTATAATCCCTAATACACAACTATATATTATGAAGAATATGAAACAAATTTTTATGGGCCTTGCATCCTCCCTCACTACGATATACAATATTCCTCACTCTTTGCTTTATCCTCTAGAAGAACCAAAATTATACATGTATTTCATTTAAGTAAATGAGCATTCAAAAATATGTATATATGTAGAGTAAACATTTACATAAAAATACATACAAACTATGTACTACAAAATGAAATCCATTCTTATAAAATATAAGTAAATTTCCATGATAATGTATATGAATAGAATATATATTGAGAAGTTACATGTAATTTATATATCAATTTAACTCAAAGCTCGTGGTATATATAATCTAGACCTTCTTTGTCTTTTATTATCTCTAAAATAGTTTTATGATTTTCAATAGATAACCTCCACGTTTGTTGTCCACATCCTCCTTTTTGCAAAATTTTCATATTTAATCTTGTTGGTATAACTAAGTGACTATAATATAGAACCTTTTATCGTGGCGTGCAATCAATAAATATAATACCACTTTTTATCTATCCTTATTTATTGATAATAGGTGCCTTCAACAATAATTGATTGAGTGGGATATTCTTGTCCATCATGATCAATCATTATTTGTGTCAATTTATATTTTGGTTATGTGCATATTAGAAGATACTAATCTACACATTTTATATTGTTAAGATCTACAACCACATTGAATTTATCTTTTGTACCACAAATATGGTGAACACATCAGATATTGAGAGGGGGTTAAACTAGTATCTACAAAAAATTAAACCCCTCTAGAACTTGAACTTTTTAGCATAATACTTCTTAACCAAATATAAACCTTTAAATAGATTAGCAGTAGAGAAAGATATTGTAGCTTAAACCTTCAACACTTTCAAAAATCTTCAATAATGAAAAGATATAGTAATTTTATCCTTAATCCAATCAACAACAAAAATAAAACAAAAACACACATCCACAAGATGACACTAGATTTATGTGGAAAACCCAATGAGGGAAAAACCATAGTGGGAGTTAAGTCACAATATAAAGGCTCATTGTCAAAAAGGACTTGAAAACTAATGAGCACTACCTTAGAGAAAGATACAAGTGACTTGCAGAACTAAAGCACGCACAACTCTAGGGGAAATATACAAGGACTTGATGAAATTCGCTATCTCAGAGTAGGATACAAAATTTTACAAGAAATTATAATACTTGTCAACAATTCACTATATTGATTGCAAAATTAAGGTGCATCTTATATTCCTTCTTCATAATTTAGCACTATTTCTATTTTATATTCAATACACTCCAAACTCTCACTTTTTCACATCTATTCACTTCTTAATTACCTTTGCATCTGAAATGTTCTTGCATTTATATCCACCGCAACACTTCAAAACTTTAATTAGGTCAATTAGGAGGAAGATAAATAATAAACTCAATCAAGTTGGCCACAAAACATAATGTAATCCTATCCAAAAGATAGAGAGGACCTTGAAAAATATATTATTACATCTTCCAATGTGATCCCAAACAATTCACATGTTGGTGCACATCAACCAAGTTGGCAACAGGGAAGCATGTGAAGCACATAAGAAATCATCCCAAAAACATACTTCTATTTGAATTATCTCAAAGAGGTCCTAAACAAGATATTTCAGGACCCAAATTCATCATAATACATCTTCAAATGTTGCTGCAAACCTCCAAGCACACAATACAAGAAAGAGAACAAACCATGTCAGCTAGATATCCACAAATTATCTAGAAATATCGATCAACACAACACTCAACACCAAAGAGATCAAACATTAATGTGCATATCACAAGGGGATGCTCCATGAACATACAAAACCACTTCCAAACACTTCTTTTATACTCTCATGCCACCAACAACCACCACAAATCAAACAAAAATAGAATACATCATCTAGGAAGCACACAATGCAAAAAAAAAGATATAACATTTACAAATCAACTTGTGCACCACTTCAACACATGAAATTGGAATTGAGACACTACATAGAAATTGAGAATAAATTCACCAAGCCACATGAGCAGGGACATCAATACAGAGAATGCAGAGCACTTTTTGAACTAGTCCAAACAACCAACAACACTGCCAATCTTCTGAAATTCATAGAAACCTCCTTGGTAATATAGGTGACCTGAAAAGCTAGGAGTGCAACATCCATAAAACACAAACACTAAGTTCCAAACTGCAAGACTGAATCTTTAACAATGGAGGAATGTGAAGCATTCTCCCAAACAATCTTCAACACAACTTCTTGAACCAAAAACACTTAAACAGCTTGCAGAGGCCAGAGCTTTATTTCAAGAACATATGCTTTATTTAGAACAATAGGAGAGGGAACAAAACATACTGTAGACCATCAACAACATCTCTCCATCATCAAAAACACTTCTAATCCTCATCTTAATATATCATTATGAATCCAATTATGTTGATAGAAGCAATACTCAATACATCTTTCATTATTATCAAACCAGGCCTGCCATCCAACCATGAACTTCAACAACATGCCATGATATCCCAACTAAATGTTATCAACAATGGTAACTAATGTGACAATCTTCGACAGGACTGAAAACCATGTCAACAATCTCACCAAGTGCATCATCAAAGACAACCAACAATCTCCCCTACTTCTCAAGTACTGACAACAATGACAACCACAACCAATTCACCAAGTATTGACATCAATAACAAAAACTGTCAATAATCTCCCCCTTTGGCATTGATGGAAATACACACATATTCACTCTCCCCTTTGACATTAAGGACAAAGGGTCACACACATTTACACAAAACAATAGTACATATTTTGACTTCAAGAACAAAGGGCCAAAGATCTTCAATTGAAATAGCAGTTCACAAACTCCCCCTTTGACCAATAGCACTTCTTCTCAATACCTGCTCAAATCTCCAAGCTCCCCCTTACTACTTGCAGATACCCTAAATTGTCTTGACTTGCGAGCAACACCTTCTTACTAATTTTCACTCTTCTTCCCTAATGATTAAATAATACCTTATTATTTAATTATTATCAATTTTCATATTCTACTGTTAATTAAGTGATTTTACATTATTTAATTCATTCATTCAAATTCATCATTTTTGACTAATTAAATAAATCATAGTTATTTAATAATATCCTAATTATCATTATTCTCTCTAACTAATTAAATAAATCATATTTATTTAATGCTATCCTAATTAAACATTATTCTTCTTGATTAATTAAATTAACCTTATTTATTTAATTATGTCGCTAACTTCACCAATTCTTCTATTTTAATTAAATATTTATGTAATTATTTAATTAACATCAAACACCCTTCTTATATTAAATAATTGCTACAAATTATTTAATTAAACCACTTTCCCACTTCTGGATTAAATAAATAAATTATTTAATTCTTCAATATTCACTCAACATGATCTATTAATAAATAAACCTTCGTTTATTAATTTAATCTTTGGTTGCATGTTCCTCTAAAGATTATTTGTTTATTTATTTAATTAATTATCCTCACACATTGACTTATCAATCACACCCATTGGTTATTCAATCAATTAGATCCACTGATTATTCAATCAAATATGTTGACTGATCAATTAAAACCACTAGTTATTCAATCAAATCTATTGACTAACAAATCAATTCCATCGATTATTCAATCCCACTAATTAATCAATCAATCCCATTGATTAAATTGATTAGGCTAGTTAACTCTTCAACCTATTGCCTCTCAACGAACCTCAACTGTCGATCTTGATCTTTCATCTTTCTATCTAGATGGTTCATATGAAACAAGCTTTTCTATAAAAACAAGCCTTCATTGCATGTTGATGGCTAACCACAAACTCTTAAACTTTGGCATTTGGCATCATTTCAATCCTCAAATATACTTAAATCTTCATAGTGACAAAGTAGCATAACCATAACCAAGAGAAAACCTTACAAAGAAGGAGAAATGAAATTCATCCATGGCAATATGGTGAAGGTGAAGGTGTCAATTGATTGAAATATGGTTTTATTATTGCATGTTTTCTATTGAATAGATTGGATCTTGTTGAGTAATTAGGATTGCATATAGTGGTTTTGTGCTTTGTTACCTATTAATTCTATGACCTTGGGTCAAATTTATAGTTTATAATTTGGTGAACCTGACGTGAATTTTATTTTTTAATCTAATTTTGTATGAATTTAAGTTTTTGTGAAGCTACAAGAATTGTTATGGAATTATGGAAAACAACGATGCAATCATGGAGAACTGCTATGCAATCATGGGGTCATGAACTGCATTCACTTGACTGATCAACGCAATCACCAATTTTAGTGACACATACGTAGTTTGTTGTGACGTACCTATCACTGCATTTTCATTTATTTTGTAAGTTTTTAGCAGTCTACTATATTTGTGCCTTTTTAAACCGCAATCGACAAACAAAACACCACAGTCACTATCTTGAACGTCGCATCTGAAGCTTCCTATGATGTAGTTTCTTTTTTGTGCGATGCATCTAAGCTATCCTACACTGCAAGTGACTGGTAAAAACAAAAAGTTAAATTGATGATGAATACAATACTATTTTTTGATTTTTGTTAGTAGAGTACAATTTTCGTGTTACTAATCATTTCTTCCAACTTGTGGCATTTTTGGATTATCTCACATATTTTAATTTGTGTGCTTAAAATTGACATGGTTTTTACACACTTCAAATTTGGTGCTTAAAATTGACATGGTTTGTACACATTTCAATTTTGGTGCTTAAAAAGGACATGGTTTTTACACACTTCAATTTTGGTGATTAAAATTAACATGGTTTTTACACACTACAATTTTGGTGATTAAAATTGGCATGGTTTGTTACACATTTTGATTTTGGTGCTTAAAAAGGACATGGTTGTTACACATTTCAATTTTGGGTGCTTAAAAAGAACGACACAATCTACCACATTTGATTTTTGGTGCTCTTAAAAGAGACAAACACAACTCTCATTTGATATCTTGGTTTAAAAAGGATAATATATTTGAACATGTCATCTTTCATTTGGGTTAAAACTAACAAACCAATTGAACATTTCATTTTGGTGTAATTAAAAAGAACCATTTGATTACTATATCTTGTGTGCTTGCATACAAAGGTGTATTGTTCATAATATCCTCTCCCCTTGCACACTTGTCTGATCTTGGGTGACAAGAAATAGCAATATTAACCTTCACCATTTTATTTGAAGTAGGAGGCATGCCTTGAGACACATCCTAACTGAGAACTCAAGGGTTCGACCTCAAGCAGTTTTTTTGGGTGCACTATATAAATTGGTTGTGAATGAAAGTTGTAGGTCCATTCGTGCATGTAGCATCTTGCATGGGTTTTCCGATGTGATGTTTGAGAGGTGGACATTGTTCACCAAGTTCTATCCACTAGAAACCTATTGTTATTAGAGGCCTAAGAATTTTGAATGTTTTCTCAAAGTGGTGCAATGGTATAGCATCATTCCATGAAGTTACTCGCCATGTACCAAACATAGTTGAGATAACACAATCCCTTGTGCAGGGAGCTTTTCCTTCCACGGTAAGAGGTGTACCAAGTACGTGTGTATATTATAGTTACTCACTCTATGGGAGGTATTTTATTGTGCGAGCCTACTTTGAGAAGATAAACCCGATCTACCCACTACATTAGGTTGTACATGTTTCATTCTTGTTTTGACCAAAGTGTAAACATTCTTACCATTGGAAATAAAAAAATTGTTAAAATCAACTAAATCACTTATCAAACAATCTAATTTTTGTGTTTTCTTCACTGAATTTCATCTAAAAATTAGAAAATTAACAAAGATTAAGGTTCCTAGAGGTTTTTTGTTTTCCTTAAACTTTTGCACCACATTTGCCAACCTATGCACCACAATTGTGTATCTACACCATAGAAATAGTGTGACACATCCATTGTCGACTGTGACACAATCATCAAGTATAACATTGCATCTTTGTCAGTCAAAATTCCTACCTTAGTGAACAAAATTGAATCGCAACTATGTGCAATGCATTTTCATGGTTCCGTAATGCAACTATTGCTAATTGCACCATAGTCACAATCTTGTGCACCACATTTTTTTGACTAGAAAAATAGAGTTAAATTCTAAGGCTGCATTAAAACCCAATCTTCACATAGAGTTCCACAATCTGAAATAGTCAAATTTTTGTTGCATATTCAACATTTCTAGCTTTCATAGGTTACAAACATCATCATTTTAGCATCATTATCATAGGGTCCTTAAACCATTTTGTCTTGAAAAATCTTGAAAACCGAATACCAAAAACAAGTTTAGAGGTCAAAGTTTGGAGTTGTCATTTGGAAAATCTCAAAACCTCATCATTTACAAATCTCCCCCATCAACAAAATTTGGATTGCAAGTCATTTGTCTAGTTGTAAATTCACTTTTTTACAAACTTTTTGATCAAAATTTGAAACCCAACTCATTAGTCTAGTTGTGGAATCACTTTTTATCAAACCATCACCATCACTTAGAGGTTTAGGATTTTGCACATGGTTCCACTATTCCCAAAAATTGAAAAACTTGCCAAATTTATCATCTTTTAGGCTCCAAAATTCAAGGTAACAAAGGTCTCTTTCACTTGGAAAAATATTAATCATAAAAAAACATATTTTTCATTTTAGTCATTTACCTTCAAAATTTCCCAAAATCAAAAATATCAAAAACATAAAGTAGACTCATCTTAGTTGCATTCATACCAGAACTTCACCAAACAAAACCCAAAAAAGTCCAAATATTTAGAAAAATACAAAAGTTCAAAAAACCATCACTTTTATGGTTGTCATGTGATCACAAATCAAAAGAAAAGAGATGGATTCATCTTCTAATCCGATGTACAACCCAACTAGTGATATGAACTTTGGAAAAAATACTAGTACTCACATGAGCTCCCAAAATTAGACTCTTCCCCCTTTTGAGGGTTACACATTGAAAGAGGCCAACCAAAGGATCACACCTGAGGAAATTCAAAATGCATCTCAAGATCCAACAATTTTGAGTCAAGATCCAACGATTTTGAGAATTATTGAAAAAATTATTTCAATAGACCCGAGAGATATTTTATGCAATTAGCACAACATGGAGCTAATCTACCATCTGATTTTGACATAAACTACATCATAGGGGAAAGTCCTAACATTGTGACACTAGGATTTGGTTCCACAAATAGCCCTCCATAATCATTTACACCTACTACAATTAAACACAAGCATGTCACCTGCCCAAATGTCTCATTACACGCCAACTGTGAATTCTACACCCCCACCTACATCCACTAAACCATGGAAAATCCATTTTCCTCTACATCTATAACTACAACACTAACTCACACCATGAATACAACCCAAACTTCATCCCAAGCAACTACATCAAGATACAAAATACTAACCCTTTGTATCTAGAACCACAAGTGGGTACCAAATCCACTTCACAAAATTTAAATACACCTCTGACAAGGACTCAATCCTTTTTCAAAATAGGTCCCAACATCACTCCATCCTAACATCAACCTAACAATCTAGGTTCACAATCTACATTTGGGTTTTATCAATCCCCACTTCCACATCAACCCAACAATCTAGGTTTGTCATCTACATTCAGGTTTAATCAACCCTCACCACCGCCGCAACCAAACTATCATGGTTCAATGCATACATTTGTGTTTAATCAACCTCCACCTTGATCGCAACCAAACAATCATGGTTCACACTCCATATTTGGGTTTTCTCAAACCCCTTCACAAAAACCAAACTATCATGGTTCTGCATACATAGTTGGGTTTAATCAAACCCCTTCACAAGGACCAAACAATCTTGATACATTGTTCACATCTAGTGTTAACGTTCCTCCACCACCATCATCATTTACCCAAAATCCTGCATACACCTCACAATATCACCACCACATTCCACCAATGCATAAACATCCAAATATGCATGGGTTTAATCCACAACACAACACAAACCCATTTGGGAACCCCTTGTAGGAAAGCTAGCAAAGGTTATGAAAATTGGTTTACACCTACAAGTTATAATTTTTTTAAGAGTTTTATTGGATTAAAAAAAGAAATCAAGGGAGTGGATGGATATATGGGAGAGGAGGGTGAAGAAAGAAGGTTGGGGGATGGTTGGGAATTATCTCAAAATTATGCAATAGCAACAACCCACTTGATATTACCCAACCATTCATAGGTATGTACCTCTCCTTTGTTGATATGTTCACTTCGATTTAATCAATCAACAATGGGTTTATGATTTTATATACTGCCATGTCTATCTCCAAGAAGCCAAATGATATTATGTGATCTGACTTATCAAAATGACATCATTTAAGTCATTAAAGGAATCCAGTATTTTTGCAGGGTTCCTCACAATACAACACACCCACCTCAATCCCAGTGGCACCATCACCCATGGACCTAATATCTCAGTAGTTAAAAATATTACAAAATCAGATGACTAATATGCATGTAACCAGGAGTAAAAAAACATACTTGGTGGAGGACCTATGTCCTTACCCCTTTTGATAGGAGCATTCACATGCCTCCCCCACAAACTTTGTTGTTCCAAAATTTGATAAATACAAGGGAAAGGGTGACCCCATTGAACACATACAAGATTTCCACACTACATCCTTAGACATGGCACATGAGCATACATATCTCATGAGAATTTTTACATGGAGTTTGGGAGGACAAGCCCTCAAATGGTTTGCACACTTACCTTCAAGTATACAAACTTGGAGTGAACCTATGGACAAATTAATCATACACTTTTCATACAACATATCAACTAATGTCAACATTACCCATTTATGCAAAGAAAAATAGAAAGATGGCAAAACCTTCACATAATTCTTACAAAGATGGTGCAGCTTAGCCAACAAGTGTGCCTACCATATACCAGAGAAATAATTGATCCAGATCTTCCAGGAGAACCTCAACAAGGAGGTCATATTCCACTTACAAATCCATTATTGTAACACATTTGATGATGTGATACAAAAGGGATTATCTATCAAGAAAGCCCTCATCGTAAAAGGGCTTGTGATTTTTTTAAGGAGAATAACAATTATTCTTCTAGTTCAAAACCAAATGAGAATAAATTTTGGTCATGAAACAAAAACGTGATGAATGAGAACGTTGTAGACTCAAAACTCATCAATAAACTGTTGGGAATAGGTGCCTCAACTTTTGTCTTGAACCTCTGAAAAAACTTGGCAAAATTATCATTTTTCTAAGCCTTTACCTCTCTACCACTGAGATCTTTTTTAGAGGCGCGATCTGGCAGTTTACCACCTTACCATGGGCCTCTATCGGTCTATCCACAGTTGGGCGGTGTTACCGCCATACTGCAGGGTCTTTGTCTTGGGTTGGCGGTAGTGCGGTTGATGGGCGCAATCGGTGTGAGGGCTTACCTCCCTATCGTAGAGGGTGCTCATTGGTGGAGCAGTGGCCGCGGTGAACATCAACAGTTCACGAAGTTCTCTTACCGCCACACCACGATGGACTCTTGGCCATGTCACGGTGGTGTGGTAAGCCTTGGTGGTCAGAGATAACGGTTTCCTCCTTACCACAGAGGTCTTTCGGTCGGGGCGAGGTAGTGCAGAGTGTTTGTTTGTAGGTTTTGGCAGTTACCTCCATACCGCAGGAGGTGTTGCTCAACCTCATAGTTGGGCAGTGGCACCATCATACTGCGGAAGGTTGATCTGAGCTCGGTGGTGATGCGGTGTTAAGCGACGGGCTGGCACACAAGCCACTACCTCGGTACCGTGAGGGTGTTAGAAGGGACCTACAGTTGGGTGGTGGGACCGCCATACCGTGGTGGTTTCTTTGGCTCGACGAGGTAGCGCGGTAAGAGGGGTTTGACAGTTGTGTTGACCGGTCAGACTTGACTGGAAGCAGCGAACAACTAGAGGGGTGACACGTGGAAAGTAATCAACATCTTAGTGGTCGAAGTTTGGAGCGGTGAAAGCAGTAATTGCAAGATGTGTTTCAGCTGATGACAAAATCCGATTAAGGCAAGAGAGTTAATGCTTGGGTGGCCCGATGCATGATTGTAGAGCAGATCGGTCAGAAGATCAAATTGCTTGATTGGGTGAATGGTGCATAATTAAGGCATGTGATTGGTTGGTATGATTAATGCGATGTATGACTTGTATAGTCGATTACATTTTATAGTCACTAAGGGTGACGGTGAAGAGATAGAGACAATATAGAGAAGTTAGAATTATTATACTGAAGAAGTATTGTAACAGTGAGTGCATGAAAACTCAAGTCTGCTATTGTGATCTAACTATCATAGAGTGAGGACTATGAGCTTTGTTTGTAATTTATTTTACTGCAATACAAAGTGTCTTCTCTTGGTGTGGTGGGTTTTTTCCCGAAAGGGTTTTCCCACGTAAATCTGGTGTTATCTGAGATTGCTTTTTTTTGTTACTCTTGTTACCTTGTATGTGTTCATCTCAGTTGTTTTAAGAAGTTTTAAAACTAGTCTTTTGCACTTCTCCTTTGTTGCATTAGCATTAAGAAAAAGTTTTTGTACCCCTATTTTCCTTTCAAGTGGTATTAGAGCCTGGCCAGTTGTGTTATCCTTGTTAGTAAGGCTGGTTTTTTATGCTAATACTGTTCTAATGGGAGTATTGAAAAATTAGAACCTAGTTCTGTTTGAGATGGCGAGTACATCAGGTAGAGTAGAGATTGAAAAATTGAATGGTGGCAACTTTGAGTTATGGAAACTCAAAATGGAAGACTTTCTTGTGGATAAAGACCTTTGGGTTGTTGTGTCTGGAACTATTCCACAAAGTATGAAGCAAGAAGATTGGGACCTTGCAGATAGAAAAGTGAGAGGTATGATAAGACTTAGTCTGCTCGATTTTGTACTCTTGAACGTCCATGAGGAGAAGTCTGCAGCTTCATTATGGAAGAAGCTTGGTGATATTTATTAGGGAAAGTCTTTGGTAAATAAGTTATTCCTGAGGAAGAAGTGGAAGATGGAAGAAGGTGCTTCTATTGCAAACCATCTAAACTCATTTAATATGATTGTTGCTCAGTTGGCGTCTGTGGGTGTAAAGATTGAGGAGGAGGATCATTGCATGCTCCTATTATGTTCATTACCTGACACTTGGGATCATCTTGTAATGGCTATTGGAAGTACGACCACTACTTTGAAGATGGAAGACGTTGTTGCCTCACTGTTGTTTGAAGAGATGTGGAAGAAGTCTTCAAAGATGACCAAAAAGGCCCTTGTTGTTCGAGGTAGATTGAAGGAGAAAGGAAAGCAAAAGGACAAGAATTCCAAATCTAAATCTATAGGGAGATCAAAGTCTCTTGGTAAAAAGTCCAAGGTGAAATGTTGGAACTGTGGGTAGCCTGGTCATATCCGAAAGGATTGTAAGGAGAAGAAGAAGAAGAAGAGTGATGCTTCAGACAATGATTATTCTCAGAGTGATGCAGATGCCTTCATCACAGCCTTGGCAACTCAGGCATAAAATGATGTCTGGTTGGTTGACTCGGGTGCATCCTTTCACATGATGTCTCATAGAGAATGGTTCACTAAGTACAAGAAGTATGATGGTGGAAAGGTCTACTTGGTGAGTGATTCAACATTGGAAATTATTGGTCGTGGAAGAGTCAAAATACAGTTCCCTGATGATAGAATCAAAGGGATTGGTGGTGTACTACACATACCAGGTTTGGCTCGTAACTTACTTTTTGTCAATAAGTTGAATGATGTTGGTGTGGAAGTTTCTTTCTCAAGTAAATGATGTAAGATGGCTAGAGGTGCAATGGTGTTGGCTAAGGGTGTACATATTGGCACTCTGTACAAGCTAGATGCACGTCCTATTCAATGTAACAACGCCTCTGTAAAGTCAAGAAAAGTTGTTCCTATAGAGGAAGATGAAGATGCTTCTCTGGCTGCAAATTCCTTGGAGGTGAAACTCCCAGCAGAGAAGACCATTTTGTGGCATCATAGACTCGGTCACATAGGTGAGAAAGGTTTAAAAACCTTGAAAAATAAAAATCTTGTTGAAGGGCTTGATGATTGTAACCTTGAGTTTGATTTTTGTGAACACTGTATTTATGGAAAGCAACACCGTGTTTCTTTTTATTCGAGTCCTCATAAATCTTTTGGTGTACTAGATTATGTCCATTCTGATGTGTTTGGTCCAGTTAATGTTCCTTCGTTATCAAAGTCTAGATATTATGTTTCCTTTATTGATGACTATTCGAGAAGGGCATTTATATACTTTCTTAAGAGTAAATCAGATGTGTTTAGTCGGTTTAAAGAATTTAAAACTTTGATAGAGAATCGGACTGGAAAGAAAATCAAATGCTTGAGGATGGATAATGGTGGTGATATTTGTTCCGTAGAATTTGAAAGGTACTGCATAGACCATGGTATTAAAAGGCATAAAAACTACACCTTATACTCAATAGAAGATTGGAGTTGTTGAAAGGTTGAACAAAACGTTAATGGAGAGAGCGAGAAGTATGTTGAGTAGTGTTGGTCTGGAGTAGAATTTCTGAGTTAAGGCTATGGCTACAACATGTTACCTAGTAAATCATTCACCTTGTTCTGCTCTAATTGACAAGACACCTTTAGAAGCGTGGTCTGGTAAGAAGCCCTCTCTTAGACATATTCGTGTCTTTGGCTGTGAAGCATATGTATATGTGCCAAATGAGGAAAGATCAAAGTTGGAGAACAAGGCTATTAAATGTATCTTCATCGGCTATGGCGTTGGTGTGAAGGGATACAAGCTTTGGAATCCTGATACTGAGAAGGTTCTGTACAATAGAAGTGTAATATTTCATGAGCTGAAACCTTTAGTAGTTGATCCACAACTAGAGATAGATAAAACAGAGAATAAGAAAGATGTAGTTCACATTCCTCAAACTCCAGAAAAAGAGGAACTACATGGTGTACCTGAAACTAAGGAGATTTCAAGCAGCTCTGAGAGTTCTGAAGATGAAGAACCACAACCTCAGCCAGTAAGAAGGTCTACACGTGAAAAACGACAACCTGATAGGTATGGTTTCTCTATGTTAGATTCGAACTGTGCCTATGCTTTGATTACTAGCACTGATGAGTCTAGGACTGTAAAAGAAGCTATTACCATGTTTGATTCAAATTCTTGGTTGGAAGCCATGAATGAATAAATGCAAATATTGAATAAAAATAAAACCTGGGATTTGGTACCTTTGCCAGAAGGGCGAAAGCCTATTGGTTGTAAATGGATATTCAAGAAGACTAGTCTAGATGGCAGTGCAAAAAAGTATAAGGCAAGGTTGGTTGCAAATTTTTTTTCCTAGATAGAGGGAATTGATTATGGAGAAATATTTTCCCCTGTAGCAAAGCTGACATCTATCAGTTTTTTGTTGTCATTGGCAGCAACATATGACTTAGAGATTGAGCAGATGGATGTGAAGACAACATTTCTGCATGGAGAATTGGAAGAAGAGATTTATATGTCCTATCCTGAGCACTTCGTTGAAAAATCTAAACAAAGTCTGGTCTGCAAATTAAAGAAATCTTTGTATGGTTTGAAGCAATCTCCTAGAATGTGGTACCAGAAATTTCACACTTTTGTGTTGTCTATGGGATTTGTGAGATCAAAATATGATCATTGTGTTTATTATAAATCTAAAAATGATCATGTGCTTATTATTACCCTGTATGTGGATGATATGTTGTTCATAGGAAATAGTAAGTCTGTGATTTCTGATCTTAAATCTCAATTGTCTGCAAAGTTTGAAATGAAAGATCTGGGTGCAGCAAGGTATATTCTGGGGATGGAGATAACCAAGGACAGAATGAGTAGAAAGATTTGGGTAAGTCAGTAAGTATATCAATACAGTTCTGGAGAGATTTGGTATGGATGATTGCAAGCAGCTAGTTGTTCCAATTATGTAGGGAGCAAAGCTATTTGTTGAAGATTGTCCAAAATTTGCTACTGAGATAGAGGACATGGCCAGGGTTCCTTATGCAAGTGTTGTTAGTAGTCTAATGTATGCAATGGTCTGTACAAGACCTGACATTTCCCAAGCAGTGGGAGTTCTCAACCGTTTTATGGAAAATCTAGGAAGAACACATTGGGACGTTGTGAAGAGAGTGTTTAGATATTTAAAGGGGACTTCAGAATATTCTCTATGTTACCATGGAAATTTGGTTGCATCACAAAGAACACTAAGCATTCATGGATATGTAGATTCCGATTGGGCAGGGGACAATAACAGCAGAAGATCCACCAGTGGATACACTTTCATGTTAAATGGTGGTGTAGTCAGTTGGCTGAGCAAGTGACAGGTTGTTGTCGCTTTATCCACTACAGAGGCTGAATACATGGCAGCAACACACGCATGCAAGGAAGCAGTTTGGCTGAGTCGATTGTGCTATGATATTGGTTTTAATGCATGGAAGATTACAATTTGTTGTGATAGTCAGAGTGCCATTTGTTTGGCAAAGAACTTGAATTTCCATGCCAAGACAAAGCACATTGATGTGCAGTATCACTTCATGAGAGATATGGTGGAAGATGGAAAGGTATGTTTAGAAAAGGTTGACACTTTGAAGGATGTTGCAGATGCATTAACGAAGCCAGTGAGCACATACAAGTTTAGATGGTGCACAGATTCAATGGGCCTATGATCGTCAATAATTTTTTGAAGTCTAGAGGAAGCCAGGAAGTCTTCGTCAAGTGGCAGCTTGTTGGGAATAGGTGCCTCAACTTCTGGCTTGAACCTCTAAAAAGACTTGGCGAAATTATCATCTTTCTAAGCCTTTACCTCTCTACTGCTGAGAGCTTTTTAGACGTGTGGTTTGGCGGTTTACCACCTTACCAAGGGCCTCTATCGATCTGACCATGGTTGGGCGGTGTTACCGCCATACCGTGGTGTCTCTGTCTTGGGCTAGCGGTAGCATGGTTGATGAGCGCAGTCAATGTGAAGGCTTAACTTCCTATTGTGGAGGGTGCTCATTGGTGGAGCGGTGGCCATGGTGAATAGTGACAGTTAGCAAAGTTCACTTATCGCCACATTATGATGGCCTCTTGGCCATGTCATGGTGGCGTGGTAAGCCTTGGCGGTCAGAGATAACAGTTACCTCCTTATCGTGGAGGTATTACGGTCGAGGTGAGGTAGCGTAGAGTGTTTTTTTGCAGGTTCTGCCAGTTACCTCCATACTGCAGGAGGTGTTACTCGGCCTCGCAGTTGGGCGATGGCATGGCCTCGCGGTTGGGCGGTGGCACGGCCATACCGTAGAAGGTCGATCTGAGCTCGACGATGACGTGGTGTTAAGGGACAAGTTGGTAGACAAGCCACTACCTTGGTACCGTGAGGGTGTTAGAAGGGACTTGCGGTTAGGCGGTGAGACCGCCATACCGTGGTGGCTTCTTTGGCTTGGTGAGGTAGCGTAGTAAGAGGGGTTTGATAGTTGTGTTGACCAGTCAGACTTGACTAGAAGCGACGAACAAGTAGAGGGGCGACGTGTGGCAAGTAATCAACATCTGATTGGTCGAAGTTCTGGAGCGGTGAAAATAGTAATTGTAAGATGTGTTTCGACTGATGACAAAATTTGATTAAGGCAAGAGAGTTAATGCCTGGGTGACCCGATGTGTGATTGCAGAGCAGATCGGTCAAAACATCGAATTACTTGATTGGGTGAATAGTGCATAATTAAGGCATGTGATTGGTTGGTATGGTTAATGTGATGTATGACTTGTATAGTCGATTACATTTTATAGTCACTAAGGGTGACTGTGAAGAGATAGGGACAGTATAGAGAAGTTAGAAGTATTCATTGTATACTAAAGAAGTATTGTAACAGTGAGTGCATGAAAACTCAAGTTTGTTGTTGTGAGCTAACTATCAGAGAGTGAGGACTGTGAGCTTTTTTTGTAATTTATTTTACTGTAATACAAAGTGTCCTCTCTTGGTGTGGTGGGTTTTTTCCTGAAAGGGTTTTCCCATGTAAATCTGGTGTTATCTGAGATTTCTTTATTCTGTTACCCTGTATGTGTTCATCTCAGTTGTTTTAAGAAGTTTTAAAACTGGTCTTTTGCACTTCTCCTCTATTGCATTAGCATTAGGAAAAATTTCTGCACCCCTGTTTTCCTTTCATAAACCTCATCTTGTGTTGAATCTCAAAGAACCCACAATGAGTAATACCAATAAAACTCCATAGAAGTAGGAACAAATTACCAATGTCACTCAAAATAACACACCACATGCTCCTCTTAGGGACTTTCAATCTAGATGAAAGTATACTCCCTTAGGGGAACCCATTGAGGCAATTTTAAAGAAATTTCTCCAAAATAATTTCATCTAATTACTCAAGATCAGACATTATGAGCTAGGTCTATTCAAACCAACCTAGTGGAATGATAATTATTTTTGTGAATATCACATAATTAAGGGACATAAGATGTTCACCCGCTTCCAATTAAAGAACCTTATACAAGATCACATAGAGCTGGATGATATCAAAATAAATAACTAACCAAAAACCTCAAACAAAGATCACACAATCTTCAAGGACCCTTTACAAAACCATGGGAATGGAAAAGCCTTGACTTCTAGAATAGGAAAAAAAGATGATGCCAATTATACTAGTGTCACCTATGATTACACAGTGAATCATATCTAATCATCGTTGGACCATAATACATCCACCATCACCATCAAAAATAAAATCCTAAATGTGTGGTTGCCACCAGGTGATCAAAGGTGACTCTAGAAGGAGCCCCTTCCAAACCTCAACTAACACATGAATACAACTTTCTTGATCATCTAGGAAAGACCCTAACTCAAATATTCTCAATTTTTGAGTTGCTACACACCTCTCCTTAGCAAAAGGCTATTCTAGATAAGGAATTACATGATTCATTCATCCTGATAGACTTAAATATGAATCACTTCCAAGCCATGGTAGCATCCTTAGATACAAACCAACACATAAAATTCATTGAACACAACTGCACTTTGCAGAAATGGAATCACAATGAAGCATTACATCTCAAAGTATACATTAACAAACACAAAATCAGATGAGTTCTAATAGATGGTGGAGTAGGGTTAAATATATGCACGTCAAAACTAGCATGGGATTCTCAGAAGCTTGTATAGATGAGTCAAAGAGGATCATGATACATAGGTATGATGATACAAAATTCTCCTCCAAGGGCATCATCGTGCTACCAATCAGAGTGGGTCTTGTTATACATGACATAGTATGTCAAGTTCTGGATCTAGACCTACCCTACAACCTTTTGCTTGGATTCCCATGGATTCACTCCATGAAGCTTGTCCCTTCCATGTACCATGAATGTTTGAAGTTCCCCTATAATGGAGCATAGATCAATACTTTTGGTGATTCTGACCATCAATAGAGCCCATCTACCCCTTCCTCATCACAATACATCAACCCAACTTCTCTATCAAACGCTTTTCTAATACCAAAAAAAATCCCCGATACCAAGGTCTAGGTCCAAGACAATGGAGTTGGAGAATGCAATATTGAAAGTCTATTCTACATGGGGAAACTACCTTTGCATCAAAAAATGATGGCAAACCCCATCACATCGAGAAAGATCCCAAGGTGATGATTTAGTATCACCCTCCCTTGACCTTCACCAAGTGGGGAAAATTGGGAAAGGAATGTATCGAGGAAGACCTCTCTAAATGGATATATAGAGATGAAGAGGATGAGATACATGTGGATCTATCGGTAGACAAAAATGGTAAGGGGTTTGACATAATGAAGAAGAAAGGCTATGATGGGCATAGTGGCCTTGGACTATAAAAACAAGGTATGACTGAACCTATCCTAGCAAGTAAATGACCATGCAACATAGGGCTAGGGTATCAACCTCTAAAAGTTAAATCTCCTAGTATCATGATATGTCATAAGGAATTCATCAACATTTATAAATTTGTTGAGACATCTAATAATTACCATACTGAAACAAACTCTAATGAATGGGAATGGGGTTTCGATAAATCCTCTAGCAACTATGACCTAGTTGAAACCTCTCAGGAGCCTGACCAATCCTCCCCTCAAACCAAATATATGAATGGCCATGCCTATATCGATACCTTTTGGGATCTAGATAATTCCTCCATATTCACCTTATCCACCTCATCCTTCATCTTTGTTGATACTAGCGATGATATTCCACTACTTCACCCACAACTAATCGATTGGGACCAACAAGGTCCACCAAACTTAGACCTCTTCAAAAATGATGAAGCAATTGTTGACTTTATGGGACTTAGAGACGATATACCAAGTGGGGATCACAAGGCTACACTCACCATTGATCCTAACATGTCTGCATACTATGGGGAGTCAACCTCACCTTCCAGTCACAAAACAAAATAAAGAAAGAAAAAACAAGTTTATGGGTGAAAACCGAAAGGTGCCTATAGACATAGCAAAAAAATAAGAAAAAGGACATATCCGTAGGTGAAAACCTCTCCAAGGCACCTAAGGATGGAAGGTTGGACCTGCTCCCCATAAATCAAGAGAAATCCCCAATATTGGTTGACAAGTCACAAGAGGTCAACATTAGCACAATAGAAGATCCAAAAATCATACACTTTGCAACATCCTTGACAGATGCAAAGAAGCCAAAGTTCACTCATTTTTTGAAAAGGAAAATCAACTTTATGTGGTCCTATGCAAACATTCCAGAACTAGACCCCAAACTAGTCCTCCATCACCTACCTCTCCTTCCTAATGCTAAACCTTTTAAGTAGAAGTTGAGGAAGATGCACCCGCAAATTACCGTATTAGTAAAAGTGGAGTTGAAGAAACTATTGGATTTGGGTTCATAAGACCCATCGATTATGTAGACTGGATCTAAAATCTCATACCAGTCACCAAGTCGACTAGGGCCAACCATATTTTCACTGACTTCAGAGATTTAAACAAGGCTTGTCCAAAGGACAATTTCCCGTTACCCAATATGGACATGATCATGGATCTTACAACGGGATACAAGATGCTATCACTGATGGATGGTTTCTTTTGGTATAGTCAAATTAGAATTGTAGTAGAAGATCAATACAAGATAGCTTTCACCTACACTTGGGGTACATACTATTGGAACATCATGCCCTTCAGTCTTAAAAATGTCGGAGCTACTTATCAAAGGGCAATAACTATAATATTCCATGAAATGGTGCATAAACTAATGGAGGACTATGTGGACGACCTCCTGAAAAAATCCATGACAAGGGACGATCACTTAGTAGTACTGAATTTTTTCTTAGAAGGTTGGAAGAATATAAGGTTCTACTGACCCTGAAGAAATGTGTCTTTGGAGTGACCTCTAGGAAGCTCCTTGGGTACATTATTTCACATAGTGGCATAGATTTTGATCCTGCAAAGGTGAAATCCATTATTGACATGTCGCCACCTTCCACCCTAACTTAGTTAAGGAGCCTACAAGGAAAACTACAATCTATTCGTAGGTTTATAGCACAACTAGAAAAAAGTGCCACCCTTTTTCAGTATCTCTTGTACACAAGGATGTCCCTTTCAGATGGTTTGATTCTTGTCAACAAGCTTTTCAATAGATCAAGGACTATCTACTATCACCACTGGTACTAAGGCCACCTATCAATCGGAAACCACGTATTCTACATGTATTAACAATATCATCTGCACTAGGATATCTCCTAGCAAAAAATGATGAAGATGGGAAGGAAAGAGAAATATATTACATCGGTCATACCCTTGTCAGGTACGAACTCAATTATACTCCCATAGAGCAGGCATGTCTTGTTGTAGTTTTTGCTACACAAAAACTATGACACTACAGGTTAAATCTATAGACAAAGTTGATAGTGAAAATCGATCCACTAAAATATTTACTTAGCAAGGCCATGTTAACTAGAAAACTGGAAAAATAGGTGAAACTCCTAAGCGATTTCGACATTGAATATGTGGAAAGGAAAGTGTTAAGGGCAAGTCGTTGTTCATCAATTAGCATATGCCCCTACGCGGGCATTCACACCTCTCATGTTTGAATTCTTGGATGAGGCAATCTTAAAGCTAGATGCTTCTACAAAGTGGAAAATGCACTTTGATGGATTGTACACAAATAATGATTCAGGAGTTGGTGTCTTGTTCATTACACCACAAGGGTACACTATCCCTAAATCATACAGGATCACATTTTCATAAACGAAAAAACACAGCAGAGTATTAAGCCTTACTTGTAGGTCTAAGAGAAGCAATCAAATGGAAAATCCAAGACCTATAAGTATATGATGACTCACAGTTAGTAGTCTGACAAGTCAATGATGAATATGAGACTAAGGGCGACAAACTTGTACCATATAAAAAATGATGGAAAACCTCACAAAATACTTTAATACCATTTTATTTACATAGATCCCAAGAGTGTAGAATAAGGAAATAGATGCAATGGCCACCATTGGGTCTCTCTTGGACATTCCTAATAATGAATAATGAACATTAGTCTGAATTTTTTGTGGAACAATTGTTGATCCCTATGTTTGACGTCCTTGAATTTGAGCACATATGAGATATTATTGGTTCCAATTCACCCTAGTATCAAGATGTATATGACTACCTTCACACCCAAATCCTACATCCTAACTTGTCCAATGAGCAAATAAGTACATTATCATTGCAAATACCCTTTACTGACATAGACTAGATACCACCCTTCTTAGATGTCTCAACATAGAGGAATCACAAAAAACTTTACAATAGATACATGAGGGTATATGTAGGGCTCACTCTAGTGGTCATACCCTAGCCAAGAAGCTTCTAATAATAGGGTACTATTGGCCTATGTAATGGAAAGTGATTCATATTACTTCATGAATAAATGTCAATAATGTCAAATCCATAGTAACCTAGTACATGCACCAGCACAGGGACTCAATCCAGTTACCTCACCTTGGCGTTTCTCTCAATGAGGACTCGACCTCGTCAGTAATAGATACCGAACGTCCCTTCAAAAACCAAGATGTCAACGAATTATGTGAAAGATACCACATCTAGCACCACTTTTCCACTCCATATTATCCACAGGGTAATGGTCAAGTGGAGGCATCTAACAAAACCATTGTGAAAATCCTAAAAAAAATAGTCAATGATGTTGGTTGAGACTAGCATATACAGGTAAATACAACCTTATGGGCTTATCGTACAAGAATTCATAGTCCTATTGGTGCTAGACCTTATTCCTTGGTCTTCAGTTTTGAATTCATCTTACTGATTGAGGTCAAGATCCCATCCTTAAGAGTTTCCATGCAAAATTTCATTGATGATGAAGATTATCAAATCTCTTAGTTACATGAGCTAGAGCTATTAGATGAAAGAAGAAAAATTGTGTTGGTCCACTTGCAGGCATATTATAATTTCCTACAATGTAGCTACAACAAGAGAGTCAAGGTTTGAAACTTCAACATTGGTAATCTGGTATTGAAGGAGAATCCTAAGAACCAACAAGAAAGTGAAACACTAGGCAAGTTCGAGCCTAATTGGTTAGGTCCTTATATCATCACCACAACATACGGGTTTGGTGCCTATCAACTAGCTACTCTTGAGGGTGAACGGTTGTCTAATCCTATCAATAGCATGCACCTTTGAAAGTACTATACATGACCTCTAGAGATTCCATTGTATTAAAAAATCAAAAAATAGAAACACAAACAAGAAAAGAGAAAAAAATAATTCATCCTATAGTGAAAACCATTTCGGTGGCGCTTTGGATAAGAACCATGGTAAAAACCTAGAAAATAGGTACCATGTCTAGTCAAATTTCATTCTACCATCTATCATTACTTTATCTGATTCTATCCATAATAACCTGAGCACATACTCTTTCATAATAAAATCTTTCTCACCCCTCTCATGGCTTGAGACTGATTCAACATTTAGCATCAAACCACTTATCATATCCATCCTTTCATAATAACTAGTCCTATTTTAGACTAGGGGAAATTCTCAACTTAGGGTTTCAAAAGGATATTACACATGGTATTTGAGGGCATTATCACAAAATAAAAAAATATCAAAACATTAAAACATTCAAATATCCTTTGAAAAATCTAAAAAACATTCATAAAATATCAAACAAATAAAAAATGATGTCAATTCATGGGATCAAACTACGTTGTCTCTATGTGTATATGTAGGCAAGGAAAGTCATTGATGATCCCCTAAGGCATTAGGTCTATCCTTTAGGGTCTATCATAGTCAAAATATTCATCATAATCCATATGTCATAATAAACCATCACTTGTCATGGTTAGTCAAACTACGTTGTCTTTGGATTGTCACATAGGAAAGGTCATCATCGATGAGCCCTCGAGGCATTAGGTCAATCCCCTTAGGGTCCATTAAAATAAATATTGCACCACAAATCCAAATTGCATAATAAATTGACCTTAGCAAATCATGAAACAAAAGATGACACTACCCAAACTAGTTCTCAACTAGGCTTATCAATTGTTTAAAAATGTTACCTATCTTATCAAAAATCATTTGTCTTCTAGGATTTTGCATTATCGAAACTAGACTAGGCATCTTACATGGAATTTCTTACTCCTTAAAACAAACATAATCATTTGAAAACACATTAAACACTTGTTAGTAAACAAAAAGACCTATATAGTTGGTGACTCATTTAATCTAGTATTAGTCTTATCTTATTTCATTTATCTTATTTCATACTCCTAAGCTACTCGAGGATATCTACACGTGATTAGAGCGACAATGATGAATGATGACATTTCTTTTTGTTGATTTCTATTTGTGGTTTGTCTTGGTAACATGACTGGGAAAACTAAGGTCCTTATGTGTGATTGGGATTCCATCTAACATAATCAAAATTTTCTATGAAATTCAAAGGTCAGCTAATGCTTTCTTGTAGTAGGATTAAAATTCTTTATGGAAATTTCCTCATATTCCTACAAGGTTCTTTTATTGCTAATCTGAATCAGGACACTCCTTTTCTAATGTATCTTAATCTTTGACAAATGGATACTAAACATCACCAAGCTTTATCTCAACTTGGCATACACTATTCACTTATCCATATATCATATCTTTACACAAATGGAAACAAAAGCTGTCTACACAATTCATTCTTAGGTGTACATGCGTCCCCTTGTTCCATAAACATAAAAAAGTCTCTATGATGATAAAACATGCACTGTTGAAAGCTCAAGTAATGTCCATCATTACATCAATCTTAATCTGGATGAACAATATATTTAAATGGTTCTTCACTCCTTAATAACTTTTTCTTTGCACTAATACCTCTCCTAACAATCCCACAGTCATCTCAGTGGCATGCTATGACACACAAAAACAAATATATGAGATGCATCATCCTGCACCCATAATCATGTTAGGATATCATAAATAATCACATGCATATAGGTCATACGTACTTCATAAGAAAAATAAAAAAGATAGATAATATTGCATCGCATTTTAGAATCATCATCATATATGGCTTAAAAAATATAATTTCATCATCACATAAGCATCATTAGTATTAGTATCCATTCATCACACCATAGAACACGTAAGCATTAGTATCCATACATCACATCATAGAGCACATAAGCATTACATATCCATACATCATGTCATACATATAAGCATAAATCATATGTCATGTGCATCCATCCATAAATAAAATCATACATAAACATCATATGCATCCATAAACAACCATAAACAACCATCACATAGAAATATGAATAACAATAACACATCATATAAATTGCCTCCAAAAATGATGTATCTCATATATATCCAAAATATGTCATAGTACAATATTGAATAGACTGTCAAAATGTGGATCTCATAGGCTCGATAAAAAATGTACATGTCTATATATACAAATAGGCCTATCCTATGCTACCCCTGTCACCAAATGGAGGCCTCTCCTCTCTATGGCGTGATCTTGATGCTTATGATTGATCCCTATGTGAATTCTGACTAAAATGGTATGGAGATGGTCTAGGTTGGGACACCCCCAGTAATCTGCGATCTCTATGAATGAGATCTACTTTGACTCTCTATGAAGTTGGGTGCCCTCTCTACTGATGGAACCACCCTCTCATAAATATTTCTATAATACTTATCAACCGTATTGGATGTATGCAATGTTTGTGTTAGATCTGTGGTGCCCCCAATAACACTATCAATGAACTCAATGGATCTCTGATCAGTCTGTTGAGATCTAATGATATCCATATCTCACTCATCCATCAATTGAGCTACTCACCCTTATAGATCCTGAATCTAAGCCAATGTAGCTTGAAGTTGCACCTGTAACATTGCTACCTATGGATTTGATGCTATATCCTCTACATCCATATCCAACGGACCCTCCCCAACAAGAATCACATCCATACCCTCCTCCATCACTCTCTCCTGATTAGCCTCCCTCCTCTACTATGATAGCATCATTCTCTCCCTCCTCCTCTACCTCCCTCTTCACCTCCTCCACCTTGATATCCATTTTGATATCGACATCGACACCCAACTCCTGCTCTCTACACCTCCTCCCGCTAAGGATCAACCTCTACCTCCACCTGTCTTGCTATCACACCTTCCTAATGAGGAGGGGCGTCTACCTCCACCTGTGCAGCTATGAATCTCTCCACCTGATGAGGAGAATCATCTCTTAGTTGATCTCATCATGGTGCCTAAGGTGTAATCCCACCTTTGTCCCTTCAGCCTCTGTCACCACCCCTTCCGCAATCTCTCCTCACACCATCTCCACCCCTACCCCCACCACCCCCATCATCATCACCATCACCTTGATCACCCCGAACACCATCATCAACTCTCCCCTATCCTCTCCTTTGAAATCTCCCTTGAGGACCTCTACCTAACCTCTCTACAAGAGCAGGCTGATCTAGATCTGTAAATGGGGTGGGTATATGCTAGGTCCACCATGCATCAAACTCTATTATAGTCCTTGTATTAGCTACCTTAGTAGGGGCACCCCACTCAACTAGCTGGAGTCCATCAATCTTTGCAACTGCCACCTAGACACTGATCATGGGTCCCCACACAAGAACCTCTCATGAGGCTCAAGAAAACTCTACAATTCCCACATGAACTCTCTACTGCTCTCTGAAATGTCATAGCACACACTCTGGAAGATGTCTCTCAATAATATGTTAGGTATGAATGGTATGGCCAATCAAATATCTAGTATTTCGACAATACGACAGATGTTTAGCATCATCATCCCATACTAGGCAATCTTTATACGATCTCCATGTGAATGCATCAAGAGAATCAATACCATGACACCAATAGTTGACATCACAAACCTAAATCTGTGTAATGAAACCTCCATGGATGTAAACATATGGCAATCCAGTGGTAGGTATCTATCCACCAACAACCTAAAAAATAGCTATATTCTCCCAAGCACAAACCATAAGCAATGTAGTACCGCAACTGATAGACTGAGCATCTCAGTATACCACATCATGAAGCTAGAAGTAGAGCATGGATAGTAAACAAGGACCCCAAGCATAAATAGTGGCTTGATCCATCATGCCCTCAAGCATCTGACCCCATCAGACGGGGAATCTATGGCCTCAATGATCAGTAATAACGAAACCGCCAATCAAAGTGCAGATCACAACTAGGAGCTGGTCATATCTGTCAACAAGTGTATCCCACCATATCTCATAGTCCTCAACCTCGAGAGCAAGGTTTTCAGTAGTAAAGACTCTCTGCAAAGAAGCCAACCCATGATTTGTATCATAGACAACCCACTCACCGTGAATGGGAAGATGAAGAATATGTTGGAGTTGAGAAGATACAACTTCATAGGAGCCCAAAGATCTCTGCAAGCAAATAACCTATTACAAGGAGAAGCAAAGAGAAGTAACAAAATAAATGCTCAAGAATGTGGAGCAATGTATTCACCCAAAATGTAACATAAATAATGATACAAAAGATAGTTTTCAACCATATATAGATGAAAACCCTAAAAAGGAAAACCCTAGGCTTGCACAATAATAATTAATAAAGTAATTAATTATTATGCACCTAATGTTAGCTTAAGTGAAAAGAGGTAAAAGGGAACTTTACGTAATTAAACAAATATTGTTTAATTAATAAAGTAAATACCCAATTACTCTAACACCCCCCCTTAAGCTAGACTTAGGGAGAAGCTAAAACCTAGAAGAAGCTACTGAAAGCAAAAGCAATGGGTCCCAACAACAAGGCCAGATCAGGTACCCATGTACAAAATCAATGCAAACTAAATGAAATGGGGTAAAGGAGAAAACCCAGTGGGAACAAAACTCCTCCCCAAAATAGAATGCAAGGAAGGAAAACAATGCACTAATGAAAGAAGGATAGGAGGTGGATAACATTATACCCCCTATAGACAACTTCTATCATATAAGTACATGTACAATGGTCTCCATAGGAGATATAAAAAGAGAGAAGAAGGCCCCTCCACAATGAAGAAACTTTTGTCACAATGGTAGATGCCTGATGTAGAATCCAAAAGGAGATTCTGAAGCGGCAAATGATATTTCTCCCCTTAGGAAGAAATGGATCCAAAGGACGATGTTGAAAAAACCCTGTGAAGAATGATGAACCAATCTGTCTCAAGATGTGTGCCATGATAGGATGCTGAAGAGTCTCACTGTCTGAACGGAAACAAATAATGCCAAATCCAAACTGATGTGGAGAATACTGAAATGCAACCTATGAATGCACGGATAATGGTGGGCGAACAGTGATAACCTGACTATCAAGGTAGAGGAGATGAATGTCCTCAAAATAATCCTCCAAATCTGCAATATAGGATTCCACAAACAAGAAAGATATGTCTGCAACATAAGAGTCCAAAGTAGCTATGTCTGGAAGATGTATGATTCCCTGTTGCACTGAATCAAGAACAACAAGAGATGCTGATGAAGTCTCATTCTGAAGAGTAGGAACTGTGAGACAAACCTCTGATCCATTGGAACATGTAAGGGTGTCTAAATACGCAAGCTCCTCTAAAGTATCATGATCAAAAGGTGTATTCTCTCTCCAAGCAATGGGTAAGAGACAATCTGAAGTAGGATCCTGTGGGAATGGAGATAGAATTGGGTCTTCATAGATCTCTCAAAGACGTGTCCAAAGTGGGTGAGAACAATCAATGTCTGATATAGCCAACACAGTGTCATGATCAACACTAGACAATATAAGTCCTACTATGTGTTTCTAATGATATCCCATGCCAATTTTCCCTCTAAAGTTGCTGGTTCAGATATGAGATCATACAAATAAGGCAAAATATTAAGCCACCTACAATGTGTAAGTATACCCTTTGTCCATGACTCATAATTACCCCGTTCCAGAATTACAACTGAAGGGTGAGTAGAAAAACCCATGATAACTCTTCAAATGAAAAAAATTTGAGAAATCTGACCTTACAACATTTATATCAAATTAATATAACCCATTCCATGTAAACAAAACCTATGAAGGAGTCAGAATGACCAAGTAATTGAGCAAAGTATAAAAACACACAAAGTTGAATAAAAAATACCTGGTAAATATTTTGATAAAATAGACTATAGATCTAGAAAAAGCACTGTAACACCTTTCCAACGTCTATTCGTTTGCGCAAAACACACACCGTGGCCAAAAGTTATGAATTTTTCAAAAACTGAATTTAGCTTGTAGGAAACGAATTTTCTAGCAAAAAACGTTTATTTCTAACTTGATTTCTGGAAAATCTACTCACTATTTGTAGACAAAAATAAAAACCCAGAAATGTTTTGATGCTAGAAACAAAACCCAGAAATCGTTTCTTGATCCAACAAGCAGAATACGAGAAAATATTTTTTTTTTTACTTTCAGCCAGGAGAAAAATGACGTGCGTCGTTTTTTCAACAGTTATTTTCTCCAGATCTGTGCAAGATATGTAAAATCTAAAAGATACCCAGTTCAGATTTTGACGTTGGCTACAAAACTTAAAAATCGGTTTTCCTGCAAATGAGTGAAAACTGAATTTTTGAAGCAAAAATGATGACGGCTCTAATAAAAAACGGCTTACAACAAACCCTTGTAGCTCCAAAAATCTTCAAAACAAGAACAAGCAGTTGCATATCTGAAGCTCTTATACCATGTTGGAGTTGAGAATATATAATTTCATAGGAGCCCAAAGATCTCTGTAAGCAAATAACCTGTTACAAGGAGAAACAAAGAGAAGCAACAAAAGAAATGCTCAAGAATGTGGAGCAATGTATTCACCCAAAATGTAAAATGAATAATGATACAAAAGATAGTTTTCAACCATATATAGATGAAAACCCTAAAAAGGAAAACCCTAGGCTTGCACAATAATAATTAATAAAGTAGTTAATTATTATGCACTTAATGTTAGCTTAAGTGAAAAGAGGTAAAAGGGAACTTTACGTAATTAAACAAATATTGTTTAATTAATAAAGTAAATACCCAATTACTCTAACAGAATATGCCAAACATCCTCCAATGTCACAATGGCCTCGCTTGTGGGAAAATGGAACAAGCTAGTCTCTGAATGTTAGCACTTTGCAAGAGATTTCAAAAGTTCTCGATTAGCCCAAATAATGGACATGAAAGTAACATGGTATAGTCTCAATGCATGCAATATATCCCTCTCCTCATCTCCAAGATGATCTTGCAATCTAAAAGATACAAGTTGACTCTCTCGAGTATAGATCGGTGGTAATTGCACCTACACTCGCAAAAAGTACATTACATCAAATCAAGATGCTTAACTAGACCTATTGGACATTTCATACAAAGAAATTTATCAAAAACTAACTCAAATGGGCTAACAATCAAATTTGTCACATTGTCATATATATGTGTCTCACACATGCGACTCACTTTCCAATTGCAAATAGTCTAAGCAATTGTGGTATATTGTGATGCAAATATGTTGCAGGAAATGAATTGCATCATTTTTTCTACACATGTGTCACGCCACAATAGATGCAGTGCACAAAGCAATTGTGAGTAGCCTAACATTTGTGGCTCTATTTTATAGATGTGTCGCACTTCGTACATGTGGTGCATAAGACCACACAAGCAACAAATGCAATAGAAAATTCACTATAAAAATAGCACCACATCTGTTTGCTCTTCTTCGAGCCCTAAAATATATGAAAATTTGCATAAAAAGGGTGGAAAGGAAAGGGTACATACCGTGTCCCCTGAGCCCTCTAGCCATTGGAAGGATCATACTAGGTATCCACGATGCACAATTACTGGAACATGCGACATCTCTGTAGGCTCTCCTTCAAAAAATCTCCTCTTAGAGCTCTCAAACTTCTAAACTCAAAATGCACAAATGAACATTTTGCACCCCTTAAAGCCTATTTATAGACTTTTAGAGTGGTATTTTGTAAAACCTTTATAACTGGGTGCATCAACTTCACACTTCAAACACAAAAACGCATGCCCTAGAGGTCCTAAATTCAAAATATTTTTCTACCAACGTACTCAACACTATTGAATTGACTTGTCAGAATAATTTCCCAATTTTTTTGAATTTTTTTCAAAATTTGTAATTTTTTATGAGGGGGCATCATCCTATCTCGTTGTCACTAGGGCAACGCCTGAGCACAATTTTTTGTATTTTATTTGATATAACTCTATAAAAATGCATTACATCAAAGGGGAAAAATGTAGATTCCCTAAATTGGCCTAACCTGCAAGCAACACCTTACTAATTTTCACTCTTCTTCCCTAATGATTAAATAATACCTTATTATTTAATTATTATCAATTTTCATATTCTACTATTAGTTAAGTAATTTTACATTATTTAATTAACTCATTCAAATTCATCATTTTTGACTAATTAAATAAATCATATTCATTTAATAATGTCCTAATTATCATTATTCTCTATGACTAATTAAATAAATAATATTTATTTAATAATGTCTTAGTTAAACATTATTCTTCTTGATTAATTCAATTAACCTTATTTATTTAATTATGCGCTTCTTTGGGCGAGGGCCCTAGCTCAGTTGGTTAAATCTTTCCTATTGCAGGAGGTTGGTCACGAGGTCTAGTCTCCCCCACCCCCGTGGTACCGAAGGGTGTGTCGCACCAGCGGCACTAGTCACATTAATAAGTTTACCAGGCACACTGCAATTTATAGGGGGTCATGCTACCCGATTCTTGCAGTCTAAAAAAAATAAAATTATGCGCTAATTTAACTAATTCTTCTATTTTAATTAAATAGTTATCATGTAATTATTTAATTAAAATCAAACACCCTTCTTATATTAAATAATTGTTACAAATTATTTAATTAAACCACTTTCCCGCTTCTAGATTAAATAATTAAATTAATTATTTAATTCTCCAATATTCACTCAATATGATCTATTAATAAATAAAATTTTGTTTATTAATTTAATCTTTGTTTGCACATTCCTTTAAAGATTAATTAATTATCCTCACACATTGATTGATTATTCACACCCATTGATTATTCAATCAAATTTGTTGACTAATCAATCAGATCCACTAATTATTCAATCAAATCTATTGACCAAAAAATCAATTCCATCGATTGTTCAATCGAACTAATTAATCAATCAATCCCATTCATTATCCAATAAATTCCCTTGATTGAATTGATTAGGCCAGCTAACTCTCCAATCTATTTCCTCTCAATGGACACCAACTGTTGATCCTGATATTTCATCTTTAATCTAGACTGTTCATCTGAAACAAGATTTTCTATAAAAATAAGACTGCATTGCACGTTGATGGATAACCACAAACTCTTAAACTTCAGCATTTGGCATCATTGCAATCCTCAAATATACTTGAAGCTTCATAGGGATAAAGTATCATAACCATAAGTGAGAGAAAAGTTTACAAAGAAGGAACAATGGAAGTCATCCATGGTAATACAATGAAGGTGAAGGTGTTAATTAATTGAAATCTTGTTTTACTTATTATTGCATGTTTTATATTGAATAGATTGGATATTGTTGAGTAATTAGGATTGCATATAGTGGTTGTGTTCTTCGTTTCCTATTAACTCTATGACCTTGGGTCAAATTTCCAATTTACACTACCAACCCCCCCTAAGAGGTAGCACATATCAATCCAAGAGAAAAGGATATGACATGAATTTCTCCCTTGGATAGATACACCATTTATGCATCTAGTTAGAAAGGAGGGGCAATAACCCCTAACTTCTGTCAAAGATACTCAAAATTATCTTTTGAAAGTTCCTTTGTGAAGATGTCTACAATCCTATCCTTGGTAGGCACATATTCCAATCTAACTTCATGTTTTGCAACCTTCTCTCTCAGAAAGTGATACCAGATAGAGATGTATTTAGTTCTTGAGTGCTTTACCATATTTTTAGAAATATTAATGACACTTGTATTTTCACACAATATTGGAATGGGCTCATCATATACCACCTTTACATCCTTCAAAATTTGCTTCATCCAAAGCACCTGGGTGTAGCAAGATGCTACAACAATATATTCAACATCTATTGTGGATAAGGACATTGATTTGTGCTTCTTACTAAACCAAGAGACCAATCCATATCCTAAGAAAAATGCACTACCACTTGTACTTCTCCAGTCATCTACACATCCTACCTATTCAACATAAGTATAAGCACTCAAGGAGAAATTTTGATCCTTATTATACCACAAACCATAATTTGGAGTTCCCTTCAAATATCTAAATATTATTTTCACCATTTATGTATCTAGTTAAAAAAAGAGGGGAAATAACCCCTATTTTTTTTTGGAGATACTCAAAAGTATCTTTTGAAAGTGCCTTTGTGAATATGTTAGCAATCCTATCCTTGGTAGGCACATATTCCAATCTGACTTCATTCTCTACAACCTTCTCTCTTAGAAAGTGATACCAAATAGAGATGTGTTTAGTTCTTGAGTGCATTACTAGATTTTTGGAAA
The DNA here is from genome assembly GCA_007115665.2 of Sequoiadendron giganteum. NCBI lineage: Eukaryota > Viridiplantae > Streptophyta > Pinopsida > Cupressales > Cupressaceae > Sequoiadendron > Sequoiadendron giganteum. The sequence continues at coordinate 532,073,390 of CM021108.1, forward strand.
TATTAATTTCACTTGTATTATCACACAATATTGGAATGGGTTCATCATATACCTCTTTTACATCCTTCAAAGTTTGTTTCATCCAAAGAACCTGGGTGTAGAAAGGTGTTGTAGCAATATAATCAACCTATGTTGTGGATAAGGACACTGATTCATGCTTCTTACCAAACCAAGAGACCAATTTGTCTGCCAAGAAAAATGCACTACCGCTTCGACTTCTCTAGTCATCCACACACTATTCCTAGTCAACATCAATATAATCACTCAAGGATAAATTTTGATCCTTCTTATACCTCAAACCATAATCTGGAGTTCCCTTCAAATATCTAAATATTCTTTTCACTTCTTTCTCACGAGATTGCTTAGGATTGACTTAAAATCTAGCAACCAAACATACTACATGCATGATATCGGGTCTGGAAGTATTCAAATACAATAAACCTCCAATCATAGGCCTATAAAGAGTCTGATCAACTTTCGAAGACTCGTCAGATTTGCTCGTGACAACTAGTCACCATAGGAGTACCAACTATTTTGGAATATTTCATGTCAAACCTATTCAACATCTCCTTAATATATTTAGATTGAGAAATAAATATACCACCATCTTGTCGAACAATTTGAAGCCCAAAGAACAAGGACAACTCACCAATCATTGACATCTCAAATTCTTTCTATATCTCTTTAACAAACTTCTTACACATATCATCACCTCCACCAAAGATAATGTCATCAACATATACAACCACAATCAACAACTTGTCTTCTTGAATCTTAATGTAAATATTTTTATCTGTAGTACCTTTATTGAATCCTTGTTGAAGTAAGTACTTATCAAACCAAGCATACCAAACTCTAGGAGCTTTCTTGACACTATACAAATCTTTCTTGAGTTTGTAAACCATATCTAGATATTCTGATAGTTGGAAACCATCTGATTGTTCAATATATACCTCTTCCTCTAGATCACCATTTAGAAAGGCTAACTTGACATCCATTTGATAGACTTTGAATTTCTTATGAGAAAAAAGTGCAAGAAACATCCTAATTGCCTCTATTATGGCTACCGGAGCAAAAGTTTCCTCAAAATCAATACCTTCAATGAATAACCTTTGCAAATCAATCTGACCTTATTCCTAATAACTTCACCATCTTTATTTAGTTTGTTCTAGAACACCCACTTTATTCCTATCACATTCTTATCAACAATTCTAGGAACCAATTCCCAAGTTTTATTCTTCTTTATCTAGTCCAACTCTTCTTCCATTGTTTTTATCCAACCATCATCTTTGCTAGCATCAAAAAAGTTGTTGGGCTCTACCTTTGATAGTAAACACAAATTTACTTGCTCACTTTCTCTTGCAAACTTTCTCCTAGTCAAAACACCTTCATTCTTGTCTCCAATAATCTAGTTTGCAGAATGATTCTTTTGAACATATTTTGTTCGAGTCTTAAGGACCTTCACTGGTTTCGATTACTTCTCTTCTTTGTCTGCCACTTCTTCTTCAATCTAGGGAGGTATATTAGATTTGTAAATCTCAAGTTCTTGTGAGATCTAACATAAGTCTTCATCAACTTTAACATTTGTTCTTTCAATCATCCCTCCCAATCTCTTATTGTAGCATTTGTAAGCCTTGCTCCTGGTTGAGTAACCAAGAAAAATTACTTTGAATCACACCTTCAATCAAACTTAAAAAGGCTTTCTTCATCTCTTCTTATATAACATTTTTTTTCCAAAGATTCTAAAGTATTTAATAGTGGGAGGTCTTCCATACCATAACCCATAAGGGGTCTTATTGTTGTTGACCCTAAACTACACCCTGTTAAGCAAATAGAAAATAGTGTGCACTGCTTCCTTCCAATACATATCAGGCAGTTCAAAATCTTTCATCATTGCCCTAGCCATCTCTTGCACTATTCTATTCTTCCTTTCCACTACCCCATTTTCCTAATGGGTCCTAGGAGCATACAAATGTCTCCTAATGCCATAATATTCACAAAAAAATTCAAATTTATATGAAGTAAATTCACCTTCTCTATTTGACCTTAAACATTTGATCTTAGCATCCATTTCATTATCAACTTTTACTTTAAAAATTTTAAACTAGTCAAAAGCTTCTAATTTCTATCTTAAAAATATAACCCAATTCATTCTAGAATAATCATCTATAAGCAACATGAATTACATTTCAGCTTGTTGACTCCTCATTCTTGTAGGTCCATAGAGATCAGTGAGGATCAGCTCCAATGGCATTGAAACATAGCACTCCTTGCTTTTGAAACTAGTCCTTGTTTGCTTTCCCATTTGACATTCTTTGCATAATGTGTTTGTAGGCTTGGTTATCTTAGGCATATCTCTCACTACATGAGTAGAACTGATCTTCACCATATTATCAAAGTTGATATGAACCATCCTCTTTTGACACAACCAAAACTCACTGAACTAAGCCAATAAGCATATTTTTCCATTTTCCTCCTTTAGATAATAGACATTACCATTTGTCCTTGTTCCTTCAGAAACCAATATTTTGGACCCTGCATTCCTGATCTCACAACCATTAGCATGAAAAGTAAGATTGTATCCTTTTTTGTATATCTGACTAACATTGAGAAGATTATTCTGTAGACCTTTGACATGGAGGAAAGCTTCCATTATGTTCTTTATGTCAATTGATATGGTACCCTTTCAACAAATTTGAGAAGACTCATAAACACAAAACTTGATAGCTCTCCATTGACCTTATTCAGACTAATGAACCTTCTCTTATCAGCAGTCATGTGGTGAGGACAACTACTCTCAATCACCCTTGAGCATTTTCTTCTTATTTTGAATGAAAGGCAGTCCATATAGCTATAGATATTTCAATATTTTTATCAGTTTGCAAAGTACCAGACCTCTTACTTTCTCCAATATTACCCATTTATCTTTTAAGGACATGAATAGGATTTCATCGTATGAGTCATTATCCTCATCTTTTGAGGAGCAACTGCTCTCTTTAGAATAGAGACCTCTTTTAACCTTATCTTTTGTTACCATCTTCAAATTCTTTATAAGGACATTTAGATGCAAAATGACCAATCCTTCCACAGTTGAAACACTTGAAAGGTAACTTACCTTTATATTTTTTAGTGCCTTCAATCTTCTTACAAATTTTGCTTCAACCTCATCAAAGTCATCATTCTGATCAACAACTTCATCTTCAAATTTTTGTTGGCTTTGAATGCAACTTCCTTCTTTGGGACATCTTTATCAAATTATCTCATTTCAAATACCGTGAGAGCACCGAACATTCCTATAGTGTAGGAAAAATTATCCCTTTTTCACACTTAATTTAGGAATAATTAATATTAAAATGAGGTAAATTATGCCTTAATTTAGTTTTGTAATATGTATTTTACACATTCACATTAATTTTAGGGGCCTATTGAATAAAATAGACTTAATTATGCCTTATTTATGGTGTTGTAAAGTGTACATTTACACTTTCACACTCATCTAGGGCTTTATTAATTAATTGAGGTTAATTTACCTTAATTGGACACTTTAATTCAAATCCAAGCCTAATTAATTATAATTTTTGAAGAGGAAAATCCAACATTCATTAATGCCATAACATAAAATTTATCATTGGAGAATGTGTGTCCTAGGTAAGTGATCTAGGACTCATTCGTCCAAGGGTGAATGGGTCCTCACTTAGGCCTACAACCTAAATTTTTTCTATGTTTTTGGTGGTATTTCAATGATTTCAAATGTATATTCACATGTCGGATTGTGTTATTTGAATTTCGGGAATTAATGTTACATATGTATAAATATAAGGTCATTTCACTATGTTTCACCTAGAATATTTCAAGCAAGGTAAAGATATTCAAAAGCATTTCAAGTGAGCATTATCAAGAGCATTTCAAGGCATTCAAGAGAAGAATTATTACAACAATCAAGATCCATTATCATGTCAAAGTCTTCTTGCATCGTGCATGTTATTTGAGCTAATATGTTGATGTAGTGTTCAAGATCCATTCAAGCATTCAAAAACATTGTTTCAAGTCAAGTTTCAAGATCAAGATCCACATCCATTGAAGCCATTTCATGCTAGTTGTAGATCTGCATTCCAAGGTTCAAACAAGGGTTTGGTGAGTTGTGGCATAGAGTTGTCCATTCATCATTCCTTTCATGCTATTTCATTTCATTACAAGGTTTAATTACCTAAACGGGGTTTGACCAAGGAAAACCCACCCATTCACCAACAAAAAAACATTTTTCTCTCTTGATGTGTGTTTACAGATTTTAGGTGGAAGATCTTTTGAAAAGCAAAATTGCAAAGTTGTCAAAGTTGCATTTGTTGTCATCATTGTTGCAATTTCAAGGAAACTCTCCTACAATATTTATTCTTGACTATCCGACTGTGAAAATAGGGGGTCTAGGAGTGCAGACACAGTAGAAGAGAACCCAGAAACCATTTTTACAGATCCCTGCCAAGACCCATTCGCCATTGGGTGAATGAGTCCTCAGTTAGCTTTGAAAATTCACATTTGGTGATTGGTACACATCATTTTCCCTTTCTTAGATCTGCATTTTGATTTTTGGTTCCACCAGAATTGAGTTTAATCTTACAAATTCAAGTTTTAGGTTGCATTATGGAGTTAGTTTTCTGTTTTTAATCTTTCTCCCCAAAGTATTGTTTAATCAGGACCCCCATTCTTGCAAAAAAGGAAATCAACAAATTCACACCTTGACTTGACTCGCCTTAAGTTTGATAGTCCTTTCATTATGTGGACCTCGTTTCCTAATTAAATGGAGGAAGACATTTCCATCATAACCCTATTTTCCCCCTTTTCCATTGACAACACCTATTTTTCTTTGTTTCATTTTGGTGAACCCGAGTTTGATCATTGCATTTTTCTAATTTTGGAATTCAATTTCACCCTAGATTTAGAT